>JAYKAV010003192.1:217377-286100 GCA_035582835.1 Phoebastria nigripes
TTTTTTTTTTTTTTTTTTTTTTTTTTTTAATTAAAATGACAGGCAATCAACATTTGTGATTCAAGGAAATTCTGGTTTGCAATTTGATCAGTCAAAATAGATTTAGTAATATGAGCAAGCTGTCACTATATAAAATACAGGAAGAGAGAAAAGAATGAGATGTCTTTTGCATATTCTTTAGATGATAGCTAAAAAACCTTGATTTATTTTTACTGAATTCTGCTTTTCTCAAATGATATAATTAAGCACATAAAGCACTCTGCTTTCTAAGACGGATTTGAAATAGTTCACAATGCTACAGAACAGACTCATATCTTGTTACTCCAAATAAGTCAAAAATCACAAGAGGAAGAGAAACGTGTGCCTAGAAGCCACGTTTGTCATCAGGCCATCACTGTGATTTCTCTCTTACTGCTCTTCTTCACCGGAGTATTGTATTTAAATTTGGGTAAAAACATGTTATTAAAATGAAACTGGTTGGTCATATATATCTTACAAACTACAAGAACAGCACAGCATACTGCTTTTAGCATGTATCCAACAGAACAATTTATCCTCCCTCAACAGAGCCATAGCCATTCATGCTTCCGACCAAAATGCATTTCACTCTGCAGTGAACTTTGTTTTCTATGGTAATACCTATTTGTATGCAAAACATACATCACCTACCAGGGATAAGGGTCAATAGCATCATGAAAAACACAGTAAGTTATGAAGTCGTCCCWGGTGTCTGTTTGTTCCTCCACATTTACTCTATCCATTCAGCAGTTCAAATGCTGCAGGTACTGTGCTGGGTATTGAAGCACAAGCAAGCCAGACACGGGCTTCCAAAGCTGCCAGAGGGCCATGCCTCTTCTGTGCATTGCGCAGAGACCAAGAGCCAGCACAGGTCAAACGCTGATCCGTGGACAGCTCCCTATGTGGTCTGCAAAACTTGCAGATGCTGAACATACGCAGTTTTAAGCGTAGTTTTTTAAATAGTGCCTGCTTTTCCTCTGTAGAAGCAGACTAAAGCATGATAGACATTTCATCAGAAAATAAGGGATCAAATTTATCAGCCCTGTAATTTCCTAACTAACTGAAGTTACCACCAGGAGTGAATTTGTCAGACAGTATTCAAAAAGGGTCCGACAAAGCCAGAATTAAGCATCAAGACAGAATTTCCATCTTTTCCTGAAACAGTATTTGTTTGCAATTGGTCTGTACAGATTGCTTAAAGGTAGCATTCAAACATCTGAATGTGAACTTAAGATTAATTTAAAACTAGAGTTCTACCTCTACATAGAGATTTCACTATATGCAGGGGAAAAAAAATTCCCAGTGTGACAATAGTATAAACATACCGTGAAACTCTAAGTCAGTTGAAGAATCACTTATATTTTGAAATGTTAGAATTAATGATAACACAACTCCAAGAAACTTTAATTTGCCACTAAAAACATACTTTAAAAGGAAAAATATTTTAACAACATCTCCATACTTACTTGATAAAGATTTTAGTACTACAGGATATCATAATGTTAATGCTGTACAAGAAAGCACATTATAAAGCTTTATGGCACAAAACGTTATATTGCAAGTATATACTTTCATCAGAAAAACCTGGAACAATGAAAGCTTCTACATATTAATAATGATGTTTTGAATATTTAAAAATGAGAGAGTAGTCTACAGAAAATCTAGTTTCCAAGGGCTTTACTGAGCAGAAAAACTCTCTTACATTTTGGGGTGGAGGGGGAGGCGTGCATTTGTTAATGTTCCATCACATTAACTGTTCTTTTTTTAAAGTTAAAGGAGGAGAAAATAGATCTTTCCACTATTAGCATAATAGTTTTGCTGAGACTGTAGGACTTAACTACATACTCAGCAGCTGCACTTCTCAACCTGTTCTAAGCAATCACCTTCTCCTGTGCACCCACTTCTACCACCCTCTGCAGAAACTGGAAACAGGRAAAAAAGGAATTACCTTACTGGATCAGCTCTCTGATTTGATTCATTATATCCCACACAGGGGTTTCTACTACTACTACACAGGAAATAGTACAAAGGCAAGAATAAACGGTTGCAGGGAAGAAGACCAGTTCTGCCTGCCTTTGGACAGGTGTTGATCAAATATTGCCTCAAAGGCACGATTACCAGGAAATTTAAAGTTGTACAGCCTACAGCAAAAGCTTATGCCTGCATTCTCTGTATAGTGCTAGTACATTTATATTGAGCAATAAAAACAGAGTCTCAATCTATTCCAAAGCAACTGAAGTTATCAGGAGTCATTCAACAAATCCCAGTGGCTTTGGATTAGACCTTAAAGCAAGAAATAACTAAATTTTAGGTGCCGTGGAATACATACATCTGGATTTTCAGACATATAAGCTGAAAACTAACACTAGGTAAATATRCTATATTAATAATAAAAATATCTCACTTAAAGAGTTCTAATATACAAACCTACACATAGTCTTCAAAAACCTGCATGCACATGCATGGATATTAGGCAATAAACTGCATTACTTTAAAACTTCAGCTATCTCAGTTGTTACTAGCACATTTTAAACATAATGCCCTATTAATTTAAGTGAAAAATGGTACCTGAAATTTGTAAAAACATTCATATTTAGGATGAAATCCCATATCCCTCTCAGTCGAGAGGTTTTTACCTAACAAATGAGGTCGGGATGCTCAGACCTTCAGAATTTACAGTCAAATTCTCTAAATACTTAAACACATGCAAAATTCAAGTAGTCTCATTTAAAAGGAGACTACAGTATATGCTTAAGTGTTAATGGCACTGAGGACTCAATTATCAAGCTGATGTTGAGAAAGAGAAAGAGTAGGTGAGAAGAAGAAATATGCCTATGCAGTGCATGACAGCCAAGAACTTTCATGCTAGGCTTAAGTAAAACAAAGGAACACTTTTAAACGCTTAAAAATTTAAGTTTCACAGTAATAGACAAACCCTTAACTAAACTACATTAGCACATGCCACTACAGTAAGATTCTTTTAATAAAATTTTTACATGCACCTCAAAGCTCCTACTGGCATTTTTGTGAAAAGACCATGCTTTTTTTACTGTACCTGAACATTTCTGTACCTGTCACGCTGCATGTTAATGAAAAAAGAAGACAGGGAACATTAGGTTATTTTCACATGTCCTTTCTAAAGGTGTAATTTCTATTTATTTTTACATACGACATTACATTCAGTTTCACTTTAGCAGAACTAACAAAAGCACTTCAGCCTGTCTTTTGATGACAGCTTTGCCAAGTCAAATAAAAAGGTTTCACTGTGCTGGAAGAAAAGGCTAAACAATTAAAGAGCAACATTTCTCCTCTTTCCTATGCATTCCCTTGGAAACCCCAAAAACACAGGTGTTGATAAAGAGGCTTGAGGGAAGTGGGTTTGTTTTTACTAATACTTCTCATCTTAAATCAACTCGATAGAAAGGAGTTACGCGCTACTAACAATGCTCTGGGAAGACAATTGCATATGCTGCCTATAGTTTCCAGTAAGAAGAATTTCCATTTCTAGCATCTCCCATATGAAAGCATACAGTTAAACACAGCATGCACGCCAAAAAATTCAACTCGGGCTTTCTGTGAATTAAAGCTGAAAAAGCCTGGCAGACAATCTGCAGTAAGGGTGCCACACCAAAATACAAAGCTGAGGCTACAGCAGCRTACCTAGTTGAACTTTGCCTGTTCCCAGATGCCACTGACATCACTGGAAGCCAGTCATATCTAAGCAAAACCACAGCCTGGCCTCTTGACTTTAAATCAAGTGCGAGGGCTTAATTGAAATACTGCCCACATTAATGAAATAAACTACTTACACTAGTACACATGTACATAGAAAGTACTTACGTCGTTTCTGGGAAACCGCCTGTAAACAAGCTGTGACAATATCGCAGTTCTTCTGCACTTTATGTACAAGCCTGTCTTTCTGCTTCAGAAGACGAAGCAACTTTGCTGATTGAACAGAAATTCTGTAATTCAGTTCTCGTTTTATAGTTGTTAATTCATCRACATCTGCCAATAAGCAGAGAAAATAACTTCAGTCCAGGTCAAAACAATCATAAACAGCTTACTGTAGTTGACATGCAAAGTGACTTGCCCCACGGACATTTACATATAAAAACTTTCTATAAATTACAAGTTCTATTGACTGGGACAATTCCCAATTACAAACATTTTCAGGATCTGAGCCGAAGTCTTTAATTTTCTTTTAAACTAAAGTACTTCAACTTATTGCATGGTGTATGAATCTTAATAATTATACTGTTATAAATTGGAAACATCATGACAGATGTAGCCAGAATATACCTATAGTAGTGCAACCAGGGGGTGTATTTTAAATACAGTACCTTCCAGAAGCTGCCTGTGGAAAATGTGCATGGGGAATAAGCAGATGATAACAGACAAAAGAACATGTTCAGGAAGCTGCCTGCAAAGCTAGAAATGCAACTACAGGATGAGCTCTAAGTGGGAAACTCTTTCCACCAAGATGCAAACAAGGTGGCTTCAGTCATGGCCTCAACTATTTCCACTGGTCAGTCACAGTGCCACCAGATCCCCTTAGCTCACCAAAATGTCTCAGCTTACATCTAATATTCCTGTTGTCCTTCATGTGTTGAGCTTCAGGTCCAGGAGAAAAGGGAGTTGTTGGGCAGATGTCTTAAGTCCATTAAATTTTTTTTGACTCCTCTGCTCTGTTCTCAGAGGCACACCCCACCTGTGAAAGCTTGGGTCTTGCCTATTAGATGCTGATCTCTTCAGCTCTTCCCTGTAATAGCCTGGTACAGCTTGCCACCAGCATCTAAACAGCTTTCTGTTCCCTGCAGCTAAGTTTTCAAATCCTATCACTTTCAATCCAACCATGCCTCCCGGATGCTGGAAGAAAAATCAATCAAAAAAATCCATACTTTGGTAACCTGATCCAATGAGAAAAATATTTATGCATCCAGGAAAAGCTACTACTAGTAAGATGGCAAACAGCTCAGCTCATACGGCAAAACTTTTTCAATAATTCTGGAGAGCTTAAAGAAAAGGACAAATTAGGCTGAAGTGACAATCAATCATGGGATAGTAAAGAGCAAGGAATGACTGCGAGGGAGGGGAGCCACTGGTAAAACAGTCCTGTATTTTGAAGTTTCTACTCTGTTTCAGCACCTGCTGCTCAGTTGGCACTCCCAACCACTGGTACCAGGCGAGGTGATTTAAAACCACATCTATGGATTTTGAGAGCAAAAAAATTAAGTTGTATTCCTACTGACTTGTACAGTCACCACAAAAGTAGTGGGCTGAATTTTATTCTTTCCTGCTCATGCCAGTTAGCTGTCCCTGTAAAAACAATTAACTTTGCAGCAAAATTAACGAGTTTAAATTCTACAGAATATATTCCCAAACAAGCAAATTTCTTGTTGAGTYGCAGATTGCCACAGGACACACAGGAGAACTTGAGCTGCATCCTGTAACATCAGATGGCATATCACCTCATTTAGAAGCCAAACACGGAAGCAGAAAGCTGTTTGCACATGTCAGAAAAACAGGCACGTTTATTCACCTCTTGTTTTTTACCCTTGTCAAAACCAAGAATGATTTAACATCAGGAGACAAGAGGCATTTGTACAGCCCTCCTCATCGGGTCAACCTGGAGTTGCAAGTCTCATTCCTTCACAAACACGCAGTGTCACAGCTACTTAGCTTTCATAAGAATTCTTTGATAGTTTCATTTAGATTTTGGTTAGTTGACTATTGCATTTACATTTTTTTATTACACCTTTTATTTTTCCTGGAAGACTGCTTACCTGCAAATAAGCTTTACAATTGTCAGGTTTAGTTTAAGACCACTAGAACTAAAAAGGGCCTGAAAAAAAACCAACTACCTCTTATGACACAGTATGTGCAGTATCTCTTCTAGCTTAAGAAAAAAGGGACTTAGCTTTAAAAAAAAAAAAAAAAAAGGAAAGAAAAGAAAACTGCTCATTGATTCATTACTGTAAACGAAGAAAAGCACTGAACTTACAGAAGCACAAAAGCTTGTGCAATCTGTCACAGAAACCCTAGTAGCAGGCGACCCCCTTTTTGCTCCCACTGCACCTAAAACGAAAGAGGGAGTGAACAGCACACGAGGCCTTGGTTTGAAGGAGGTATCGGCTCACTGTGCACGGGAAGCTTCTGGGAGAGATGGCCACGCATAAAGGCTGCTAGAACAAACAAAGGGGGATATATACATACATATACACGTGCGTGTAGATGCGCGTAGGCACGGAAGCCGGAGAGAGGGGACTATAACTTTTAAGCAGGACTCCCTTGCAGGCACAGAGGAGGAAAGCGAGGCGACAGGGGCAGCTCCCAGCCCGGGCGGAGCRGTGGCAGCGGGCCAAGCAGGGCGGGTGGGGGCAGGCTGTACCTTTCAGCCGCAGGTACTTGACCTGGCTCGGCCGCTGCTGCAGCTCACGGAGGACGCGGGAGCGGGCGCTGCCCGTGGGGGCGGCGGCCTCGGCGGCGCTGTAGAGCTCGGTGAGCAGCCCGCTCACCAGCGACGAGGTGYGACTGGACCGGCCGCTGCGAGGACCCTCCTCGTCCTCGTCCTCCTCTTCCTCCTCGGCCAGGCTGTCGGCGCTGCTGCCCGCCCTGCCGCCTAGGCTGGGCTCCCCCACCTCCATCTTCCGCAGCCGCCCGGTAGCGCGGCGCCGACGCCGGCAGCGCCGAGTTCCGGGCTCGGCCCGTTCCACAGCGAGACGCGGGGGGGGCGGGCAGGGGAAGGGGGCGGGAGAGCCCGGGCCGGCGGGACGCCGCCCCACAGGCAGGAGGGCCGCGCCCGGCTCGACTCCCTCCCCGCGCACCGCGCGGCGTGGTAGAGGCCGGCGGCGGGCGGGGGGGGCGTTGCACCTGCTGAGGGGCGAGGAGGGCGGCCTCGCCTCGCCTCGGCTCGGCTCACGGCGGTAACCTCCGGGGCCGGTCTCCKGCGCGGTGCGGCTGCCACAAAGGTCGCCCCCGCCCTGCTGTCTGTCCCGCTCCTCCTCCCTCGCCGGTGCGCCGGGCAGCCCCGAGCGGCGGTCCGGTTCTCTGCTAACGCCTGCGCCTCCTCAGAGGAAGGCCGAGAGGAAATGTAGGGCATTACTTTAGTGATGTAACCACGAGACTGTAATTATGCTGCTGTAAGTCACCGTAAAACAACATAAAAACCAGAGTTGATGGTAGGGTTTGTACGGCCACCAGAGCGGGGTGCACCTGGGGTTTGGCTGGGGGAGCTGCGTCGCTACCGCATCGTGTGATGCCCGGAGCCTGTGCGCTGCGCCGAGTAACGCCGCCGCCGCCGCTGCAGCCTCCTCCCCCAGACCTGCCTCAGCGCACCGCCTGCTTGCAGCAGGACAGCCCTGCGCACCCACCGGCCACGGCCAGCGAGCGGCTGCCGTGGGTCTCTGAAGCGCCCAGCGCTCCCCGTGCCCCGCCGTGCTCCTTGTCTGTTCCTGCCTTCGGGTTTTCCTCAATATCGACAAAACATGYCCCTTCGGGCCGAGGATTAATCGGCTGGGACACACGAAGGCGATGGCGCTGCAAGCAGGCCAGGCGTACGCTGCCGGAGAGCTGATGGGGCCAGCTTGGCAGCCTCGGCTAACTAACGTCAGGAATTTGGTAGCAAAACGCAGTATTTTACAACCAAAAAGAACCCTCTCAGAACAAAACGCTGTGTTGTTCGCCGTCACAGCCACCGGTGGCGGCGGGCAGCTCGCACAGACAGCAGCAGGGCGCTCCGAGGGAGGAACGGCGGCGAGGGGCGGTGCGGGCGAGGCCCCAGCCCGAGGGACCGCCCCCGGCTCCCGCCCCCATGGCAACGGCTTCCCCGGACGCGGGCAGTGGGCGGGGCCACGCGGGAGGGGGCGGGGCCAGGCGCCGGCGCCGGCAAGGGCGGAGCGGGGGCGGGGCCGAGGGGCGGGGCCGCTCCCCTCCGCGGCGTCATATGCCGGGGGCGGGGCGGGCCCGCGCGCTGCTCCTCGGGGCTCCGCTCTCGGCCGTGCCGCGTCTCGCCGCGTCGCCGGTTGGAGCGGTACCGACTCCCTCCGTCCCTCCGCCCGGCGGCCCGCCCGTCCCTGCCGCCGCGCCATGTCCCCCGCCGCCGTGGTCCGGGGTCTGGCGCTGGCCGCGCTGCTGGTGCTGAGCCCGGCGGGGGCAGCCCGGCAGGCGCGGAGGCCCAACGTGGTGCTCATCCTCACCGACGACCAGGACGTCTGCCTGGGCGGCATGGTAACCCTGCGGCTCCCTCGGCCTCCCGCCCACCCCGCCGGCCGGCCGCGGGGCGCCGCCGTGAGCCCGTCCGCGGGGGGAGCGGGAGGCGCGGGGTTGTGCGTGGAGGCCGGTGGGGGCGTTGTGGGAGGCCTCGCCCTCGCCGAGGGGGTGCTCGCCGCCCGCCCGCCGAGCTTGTGTAGAGCCCGGCTGCGGGCTGGGGACACCCGGGAGAGGGTGGCGAGGGCCCGGTGTGAGGCGGGGGTGGTTCCGGCCGCTGAGGAGGCCTGGGGTGACAAGCGGCGCCGCCAGGGCCCAGCCCGCGGCCGGGGACGGTCTCTCTCCGTGGCCTCAGGCCGAGTTGTGCCGGGGGGACCGTGGTGGCCCGGGGCAGCTGAAGGGAGCGTCGTGGTGGGCTTCCTCGGGTGCGTGAAGTGTCTCTGGGAAGCCACCRAGGTTGAGGTGGGTCGAGGCTGGGGCTTCTCGAGCACAGCCTCTGCAGCTGCAGGTGGTCCCAAACAACTCACTGCACACAGCTCCCTTGGGCTGACTTGCGGAACCGCTGTGGTCACACGAGGCCCTAGTGAAAAGGCGCTCTGGGTGGCTTGCCTGGGCAATGCCTAAAAACTGTGGTGGCAGGCCTTCTTTCAGCTAGTCATACAACTGCTTCAACTCCGCTGCTTTGCCTAGTGTTCTTATGTTTTTAGCTGATTTTGGTTTGGTACCTTACTTCCAGACACCCCTAAAGAAGACTAATGCCCTCATTGCGCAGATGGGAATAACCTTCCTAAATGCTGTAAGTGTTTACATTAACTCTTTGAACTTCTGACGTATGTGTGTTTATGTAGTTTGTATCTTAGGTAATTTGAAACCTCAAAACTGGTAATAGTTTTATGAAGTCTGTACATACGTGTGTTGTTTTTTTAAATTCAATCTCTAACTACTTTTAGGTCACAAAATGGATATAGATATAGCTCAAGGTCATGTTCAGAATCTGAGAGGGAAAGTTTCACTTCCTAAAAGTGCTTGTGCTAACTTCCTTTAGCAGTAAAGTAAAACTGAGTAATGTGAATATTTTTATTACAAACTGAGAATCATTAGAAGCAGCTACTTAAAACTTTCAGCTTCATGCATGCTGAAAACCCACTTCACTCTTTTCATATTCTAATATATTGCTGTGGCAAAAATAATGGAGTCAATCAACTGGCAAACAGTATTTTAATGGATGCTTGCTGCTGTGTAAGAATTACATGTAATCTGTAATGGGGGGGATGGGGTTGAAGTGCATATGATGCAGAAACCTAAAACCAGTTTCATGTGCAGCTTTCCACTAGTGAAAATACTTGGGATGCAATTCTTTGTGTCTAAAAGGGAGTATGCTTTAATGTTGGTCAACTTTTTAATCAACCTATTAGCTGATATTTCAAAACAATAAATTATGAGGAAAAATTGTTTTACAATGTCAGTCTTGTATCTCTTCATCCTGTCTTTCCAGTACGTTCCCAGTGCACTTTGCTGTCCCAGCCGAGCTAGCATTTTAACAGGAAAATATCCACATAATCATCATGTTGTCAATAATACTCTGGAAGGAAACTGTAGCAGCAGGTTATGGCAGAAGATTCAAGAACCATACACCTTTCCAGCGCTGCTCAAAACTATGTGTGGTTATCAAACGTTCTTTGCTGGAAAGTATTTGAATGAGGTATTTTGTGCTTATTTTTTTACTGTGACACAGTTCATTTGCATTTGTCCACCTTCCTAAAACATTCAGTGATTTTTGTATTTGTAGCTGATGGTGGGTCCCCAAAATGCTTAAAATTATGTTACTTGGATGAACAGTTCTCTTTGCTGAGATGGGATAAATACGAAGCAAAGTTCAAAGCTTTAACTTAACTTGGTTAAAATCAGGTTCTGTAGGTGCCTGAATGTTTTTAAAAGTTAATTTTGAAAGGATGATGGAATCCAAAGGCTTTTTTAGTATGTTCAGATGTGTTAATTGTTAGAGATGATGATGGGGGAAACGGATAGATGATTGGCGTGTGGTATTGAAGAACACCATCAAGCCAGTGCCAGAGCAGGCACGATGTTAGAATAACATTAAAGAAAAAAATTGGTTTGTCTCAATATTTCTGACTGATATATCCCCTTCAATCAGAGGACTATTTTCTTTTTAGCAGTTAATATGGTATTTTAAATATTAAGTGTCCCCTGAGGCAAATTCATTGGGAGAACAGATATTATCAGAGCTCTTTATAGGGGTTACCCAACACTTCATTATTGAATCACTTGTATGTGTGTGCTTTTGGCTTTTTCTGTTTTTTAACTAAGCTGTGGTTTGTCATAGTTTGTGGTAAGCTGTAAAAATCAGTGCTGAAAGCTCTAAGATCAGGTGTTCCTCTTGTGTGATGGAATTGTATTTGGAGCTAGATGAGTTACAGGGTTCTTAACAGCGTTATTTTCCTTGCATGTCTTGGTGGAAAATGTTGGTAGTATAATAGAATAATGGAACCTGAATTTTCATAGCCAGGCACGAATTTGTTTCTGCTGATGTTACCGAGGCAGCTAGGGGAAGGGAAACTTATCTGGCTTCCTCTGAGCATCCCTTGACTCAGCAGAGACTCCTGTCCCTGCAGTTAGGCGAGCCATGTAGATGAGAGAGGGCAGCCCTGAGAAAACCCGTTGTGTTGCTCTGAGACACCCTCTGTTTTGAGTTTGGCACTGACTCAGCAGCTACTTTCCTTTTTTTGCTGGTTTAAAGGCTAGTTGTTGTAGATTATTTGGCACTGAGGTGACAAGAGGCTAGCATTGCTTAAAGTTTGCACCAGGGGAGGATGACGGAAGC
Source organism: Phoebastria nigripes (assembly GCA_035582835.1). Classification (NCBI taxonomy): domain Eukaryota; kingdom Metazoa; phylum Chordata; class Aves; order Procellariiformes; family Diomedeidae; genus Phoebastria; species Phoebastria nigripes. Next base: position 228,443 of record JAYKAV010003192.1, read on the forward strand.
TGTTGTCTATGTGAAATTTTCTTTAGTACCTTGTGAACTGTTATCACAAAGCCTAAGAGTGTCTTGTTGCATGTGTGTTTTGGTCACCTCTCATGACCTGATGATGTACTGTATGTTCTCCAGGATTTCTGCGTATTTTCATGTGCAGAGTAGAACAGGGAATAAAATTTAAATTTTATTGGTGAATGCCAAGCTTTCAGTTACTGTCTTTCTAGTTATTTGACCCTGGTCTCTTTAACAGGCTGTACATATGTTTTTATATGCATATATATTTGTTTTTTTCCATTGTGAAATTGAATTTGGCTTAATGGGGTTTCTGACTAGTATTGAATAAAGCACATGAATATGAAACATAATTTCTAGCTTTTATTCATCATAATTGAAACTGAGTCATGGTCTGTCTTTTTTCAGTACGGAGCAGAGGATGCAGGGGGAGTAGGTCATGTCCCTCCTGGATGGAGTTTTTGGTATGCTTTGGTATGTGACACTTCTTTTTTTTAAAATACTTAATTTTGGTTGCTTTGTAATCCAACTCGTGTTCTAACTTTGCTGGTCATGAAAGAGCAGACAAAGAGCATCTAAGAACTTAATGTAAATTTTCTTCCCTTTTTTCCTCTACTGTGTATCAGATCCTTGGCTTTCACAAAGGCTACTCCTTCTAAAGTGCCTGGGGAAAAACCCCGACTTGTAAAGCCAAAGCTTTACAAAGTGAGATAGCACTAAAGTAAGTTTTGTTGTTGGAGACCAGTTCTGAGAATTCTTGCGGTGTCCTTGTAACAAATGCTTATAAGCTATTTGACAAATGCTTGTTGGCAGCCCTTTTTGATTATTTCAAGTAATCAATGTACATGTTACATTGTATAAATATGCACATGACTTTTCTGTTTCACAGGAGAAAAATTCAAAGTACTACAACTATACTCTTTCAGTAAATGGCAAAGCACGAAGGCACGGTGAGAACTACAGTGTAGATTATCTGACAGATGTACTGGTAAGAAATTTTGCAATGCCTGTGTTAAAGAAGCTGCTTATGACCAGATAATGCCTCATGTTGGGGGCCTGGGGAAGGGTGGGGATGATAATTTGTTAGGCTGCATTAGTTCATAAATACATGATTGTGCTGTTGTGATGGTGGGTGGGCATTAATCAGCAGAGCAAGATTCTGGGTATATTTAGAAATGACAAGTTTGTGTGTATGAGCTGTGGAGAGGAAAGGGATTCCAACTGCCCATTTGCTAGCCAGTAGCCTCACTGAGAGGTTAGTACTGACTGCTGCGGTGCATGAGGAACATGATGCATGTAGGCAATGTCTTAAATCACTTCACAGAAGGATGTGTTTCATTACAATACACAACTTCTGTAACAGATTAACTGGGCCAAGATTTCAGTGGGAAGTTAAGCATGTAAAAATAACTTTACAGCATATTTTGTTTGTTAGTTATTACGATGTGTCAGTATCTTGTAATTTCTAACTAGTCAAACTGATAACTTGGAAATATCAAAGGCTAATCGATCCTTCGTAGTGTGTGAGGGCAATGTGTGGACTGTGCCAAAATGTGTAGCTGACCAGGGGAGTCTTTAGCCTCTTTATCCTCTTAAGGTAAAGAGAGGTAACAAAGATATGAAATACTTTAAGGAAAGTTGGAAGAGTTACTTTAGCTCTCTTGATGCCCTGTTTAGCAAATAGTAGTAGCTTGGAGGGGTTTTTTTTTKGGGGGGGGAGGAGGGAGGAAGTGTTCAGCCTGCCAAGCTGGAGTCTTAATTTGACACGCTGTTACAGTGTATGAGTTGGTAGTGCTGGGAGCTCACATGCAGCACTCAGGAAAATTCTCCTCTGAGAAGTCCCCTCATACAGATTTGTAGTCTTCCATCGAGACCCTAATGAGTTTCATTCCAGTGGGTTCTTGAACATAGACAGCTGCTTACTAGGAACAGAACTGATTGATGTTTCTTAGGGTACTGAACAGCTGTCTGATTAAATTTAGATTTACACTGTCTAAAGCTAGAATGGAATTGAAAAGCCAGAAGTGAGACTATCCTATTACTGGCATTGTACCGGTCTTTTTTGATCCTTCAGCAGCTTGTAAGCATTTTGACCAACAGGCCATTGCTGCATGAACCTCTTACTTGTGGTGTGTTACCTATTGATACAGCAGTTTATTATGATTTTCAGTGTGTTGCATTCTACCTTTTGCCTGGAATTACCAAATATGTATTCAGCATTTCAGAGCTAGGGTTTGAGTTAATTCACTCGATGGGCAGTGCATAGGAGTAAATTCCTTAGGCAGAGTTCCTGTGTTGCTTGATGTGATGCACAAGCTTTCTTGTCCTGACTAAGGACATCTGGCTACTTTAGTCTGGTATTAAGAATCTGAACACCTGGATCTGTCTGCAGTCCTGACACGTTGCAGTTTAAGCTCCTAACAAAATCTAATTTGACTACCTCTGAGTTTACCTACATCATACTGGTTTCTGAACCAGGTTTTCAAACTTCACACAGTTGTTATCCTCCCGTAACTCTGTTGTCATATAACTGAAGTCCAGCCCCACTTGCTTAGATGTAGAAGTTAGGAGGAAGGAAGAGGAGGGAATTCCTAGTGTATTGTTTTTTCTAGAGAAAGAAAAGGATATCCAAAATGGGGTATACTAATCAGACAGGAAAGGAAAATGTTGCAAGATTTGAATAGTGAAGAACTCATCTGCGAGTAATACCTTTGAAGCTTTAACTTCAAAGGCTGACCAAGGGAAGGCCAAAATGGAACTTGCAATCTCTTCTAACTTGCTACTTGAAATTGTGTATAAGCTGAAACAAAAATGAAAGTGCAGTGGCGTGAGTGAGTGGAGTTTGGCAGTCTCCTTCACTAGAGCTTCCGGCTTCACCAGCAGAAATGTGGCACCCCTTAGAAACTAGGAGCTTGCTACAGAATGAGCATATGCTATAAACAGTGGGGCTGAAAAACTTTTTTCAGAACTATTGCTATTTCTGAAGACAATTGAAACTGCTAAACTGGGATCTATCAGGCAGGAGATGGCATGTGAGAGCCTCAGAAAGACTCAGACTGTGTTAAAGAAAGCTCCAATTTTACTTGATAAAAGCAGAGTTCAGGTGGATTTTGTTGATACTTGGAATAAGCACAAACTTTTGATGAGCTTTCCAGGTCTAAATAATGCAAAGGTCTGAAGTAGAAAGCTGTTCTGAGATGTGGGACAAATGATTTGTTTAACATGAACACTTGAGATGTTTTTATCACAAGCTGCTGTTCTGGACACTTGTAGATGAGCAAGCAATAAGTTTCTGAAATAGTTTAAATGTTCCCAGTACTACCGAGCTCTAAATAAGTTATGAATGTCTAGTTTGGATTTTTCAAATACTTGCTGTTTTCCTTTGGAGGTATGACTTTCCTTCTCCAACAAAACTGTTCACAGGCCAACATGTCATTGGACTTTCTGGAGTATAAATCTAATTTTGAACCTTTCTTTATGATGATCTCAACCCCAGCACCGCACTCCCCTTGGACAGCTGCTCCGCAGTATACGAAGAGCTTTCAGAATGTCAGTGCACCAAGAAACAGCAATTTTAATATTCATGGAAAGGTAAGCTAACTAGCAAGAATCTGTATAGATTATTCTACTAGCTTATGAGAGCAGTAGGCAATGACCCTGACTTGCATATTAAGTTTAAACAGTGAGAAGAATAGGTTAATACCATGACTACTGGTTATTTAGTTATGTTAATCAGCTTTTCAGGGTAAATTATGTTTATTGTGACTTTGAGATTTTTGCATACCAATATCTTGTAAATAAAAAAATGTAGTGGCAAAAATGATAAGGCAGTACAATGGGATTATGACCGATAAATGGAAAAAAGTTAATCCTTTGTCCAATTTCCAGACTGTCCTGAAGTTCTTAAAATGTTCTTTCATTGCTTTCGGTACGTTCAGGAGAACACGTAGGTAGTGTGCTACACAAAGGCTCAGGTGAAGAATGATGAGAGCCCTGTCTTCCTACGCACATCTGCTCATATGTGGGTGGGTGGTCCATTACTTGAGCTCGTGGCAAAGCTGCCCCTAGTTGATAAGCGTATCAGGCTAACCAGAGGACTTCACGAAATCATGAACCACAGGGCCCAGGGTCATTAAGGGCTTTGAGGACTTGCCTTTCATTTGTTGAAATAACATGTAACCAGAACTGCTGAGCCTAATGTTACAAGACATCCTTGTGACAGGGCAGTACCTTCCACTGCCAGTAAACTTGGCCAAATATGATCTAGCTCAGACTAATCCACTGCTACTTACTTTGCCAATAAGTGAAAGCAAAAGTCACAAACAGTTAATCTGGTGAGATATTTAACTTACGGAGGTTTTGTGGTTTTGATTTAATTAGTTTAAAGTAGAGAACTCACTGCTGTTCAGTGTTCAACTGATTCACTTCAAGATTTGCTCCTAATCTGAAGAGATACCATTGCCTAAATGCCTATCTGGAGCCCAGTGATACCTCTTCTAAGGTCACTGTGACTTATGTAGTACAGGGTGAAACTTGGTTTTTAGCTGAGGATTGTAGCTTGCAAAATGACCATGTGCTTATCAGCATGATATAAAAACATGAATGAAAGGGGAGAAAAGGGCTGCAAGCAGTAACGAATATTTTAGCCCAACCTGTTAAGTTTCAAATTAGGGAGTGGGAATCAGACTTTTTTTTTCTCCATAGAAGGATCCCTAACTTTGTCTTAGACTCCATTACTGTAATAACTGAAGCTTTTAAAATAGTGAGCCAGAAATAACTTGACCAGCAAAGTCAGCAGCTAGTCAAAAAATACAGTGTGAGTTCCTTTATGTGGACCAAGAGCAGAAGCTCTGCATGTGTCTATATAATACAAAGCAAAATAACAGACTTAATGTTTGGTAGTTAATATCTGTGGATACAGCAGTTTTACTAGGTTTCACAATAGGAATAGACTAGCATTACCCCTCTTCCTAGACACAAAATAGCTCCGATCGTTAACAGTGTGCATTTCTGTAATTGGCAGTGTTGTGGTCTTAAAGCCTAACGCTTCTTTGAGCTTCACTGTTTTCTAGGGCAAGCACAATTCCTGCAATAGCAATAAACATGTACGTAGGCTCAGACCCTCAAGTCATTGATGTTGTAATGCTTGCTAGACAGTCTTGCATTGTATAGTCTTGATTCCTAAATTAATGTTGCCTAGCTTCCTTACACAGTGTGTGGGCAAGGGGTACTAAAAGGAGCCATTTAGGCAGAATCTCTGCATGAAAAACAGGAGTTGTCAGACTCTGGCCAGTGATGCGCACTTTAATTTCCGCTTAGGATCCTCAGCTATGAACTATATCAAGTGATAGGTAGTTGTCCTGTATCCCAAGCAGGACTGTTGATAGCCCAGATGAGTGGTTTATCTAAGCCATTCTGAGAGAGAAGCTGATTAAGATACGTGTCGGGTATTTCTCTTGCATGCAGTGTTTTTCCTGCAAAATCAGAGCACAGCTGTGCTCCGGATTCTGCTGGCAAGATATGGTATGCTGTCTCAAGGTCTCCTAAATTTTCTTTGAGAATGGGACATAGGGTGGCAGCAGGATTGGTGGGCAGCTTTGTATGTAACTGGTGAAAGAGACTTGACAGAGATTGATGGAGAAGCAGATTTGAGGACTCTGAGTCAGTGTGAAGTTTATTGAAATCCACAAAGATGTTTAGGTGCTGTGTGAAGTTCCTGAAACTTTAGAGAAAGGTAGGAAGAATAAAATACTCCAGAGAAGAGGAAGATTCTGCTGCACTAGGTGACTTACCTGCCTGAGTTACCCAGCATGGTTGTGCCTTATGGAGGGCCTCTCCTGAGCCCACCTCCTGTGAAAGGTGGCTGGTGCACAGGTGACACTGCCAGCTCCTTTGTCCTCTGAAGAACTTCTGCTGACCTGGGGATGCGGTTTGTGATGTCTTTCATTACTTTTTCCTCTCTCAACCAACACATAAGTCCTAGATGTTTGGTCTTGATTATGCTGTGAGTTTTCTTGCTGAGATAGACTTAGTGTCTCTCCAGAGAATTGTTTTACAACTGCCATAAAAGAGAGATCTGAATACAACTGAATTAAAATAAACTGGACATGGTATTAAATCTCCATGCCAAAAATCTTCCCTTCAGTCTACAAGAACACAAAACAGGAGAACTGAATAATTGCAGGAGATATGAGTCACTTCATTGTGAGTCACTTAAGCCTGAGCCTGTTCAGAGCCATTCGCTTGTGACAGGAGGGGAATTGCATATATGGAGGTTCTACGGAGAGGAGTGACCAACTAAATGCAGGCTCAAGCTGAGAGTGATGAGAGGGTCATCTCTGACCTACTAAATGAAAAAGTGTAAAGCTGCATTGACATGACTTTCTCCTTTATTCTGCTCCCCACTAATACTAACCTTCTAGTTGTTCACAACAGATCTTCCCGTGTATTTGTACAGCAGCTGACCCAGTTCAGACTGGTGCTTCAGGATGTGGGAGTATTACTTTTCATATGAGTTAGATCATCTCTGTTACTTTGGGGGGATGGGTGAGGGAAGAAAGGGAAGGGCTGTTTCTGAAAGTTGGGGATGCAGCTAGAAGAATCATTAACGCTTCAGCAAAAGAAATGCTCTTGTTCTGGAGTCAAAAAGTCCAGATAAAATGGTAATGTTTCTGCTCCCCTCAGTAGTCTCCAGCCATGAGTTCATACGCTACCAAGAATCTGATAGTGGCACCGTTACATATCTTTGTCCTCACCTGCCCATAAATTAGGTAGTCCTAATTGCTTTTGATGCAGGAGTTTCTGCCCACCTCTCTACCTATGTTAGGATGCTCACAAATCTTAGTCCCAAAAGAACCTCACTTTGACAACCAAGTCCAATCTTACAATGCTGCTCAATCCTTCAGATTTTTTTTCATCAGACCTGTCTCAGGCTATCAGGCTTTCATCTCTGCGAGAGCCTTCCCTAGCTCCTTTCACAAATTTCTTCCCTGAACTGCTCTGAAAAGATCCACAGCTATTTCTTCTCACCAAGGGCTGAGCATAATGGAGCTGTAATATATTCTACTCTTGCAACTTAGGTTTTTCATGAACCAAGAGGGAAAACTGGAGTCAGGTCACTTTGATAGCATTGCCTGGCTATTTCACAGGAATCATGTGGATGTTTTACCCTACACAACATTTCTGTTGTAATTGGTCTAAGAAAGGTATAAAAGCTGGTACTTCTCTCCTATGCTAATCTTTTTGTCTTTTTTCTTTAGAACAAGCACTGGTTAATTCGACAAGCAAAGACTCCAATGACTAACTCTTCAATACAGTTTCTTGATGATGCTTATAGAAAGCGGTAAGAATTTTTTTTGTTGCTTAAGATTTCTACTCAGAAAGTTTATTGTTTTTAAAAAAAGACAAGGTATTTTTTTTAGAAGGGTTGTAATAAGTCTGACAATACATGTCAAATTACCTGTAATAGTTCTCTGGCATCTGCCTCAGCAGACCTGACTTTTGGTTTACTTTTTGCAAAGAAACTTGTCATTGACTTCAGAAATATTTTGCTCCCAAATGTTGCCATCATTTATCATAAAAAAGACCAGTCATGCTCGGTGTCTCTACTGCTTCTCTTTCAATGCATGACAGGTTTTCATAAAAAATGACCTTACCTTCTACTTCACTTGAATTCCAAATCCTTACATGATGTACATCAAATGTGATCGATGTATCTGCCAGCTAATCTGATTTTCTAACCTTGGCTTTCAGTCTGTGGTCTTTTTACATGGGAATACCTGACTGGCCAAGGCAGGTGCTGGATTCCTTTTTATAAAAGGGGATGTGGAGAGCAATGCGAAGATGCAGCTTGTTCCCCCTTTTTAATAGAAAGGAAAGGTATTTGTTTACACTGTAGGTGTATTTTCTTTAAAAGCTCTGAAACAAACATTAGCTTAACTTCAAGTGTTAAACTCCATTTTGAGCAGTTATCAGGCATTCGCTTGTCACTCTGGAGATGGAAAAACCAAGGTTTTTTCAGGCTCTTGCTTTATAAAACATGAAGGTAAAATTGTGCAACAAAATCTTAAATTAAGCCTGGAGACAACAGGATCCAAGAATTGAATAACTGTAGTTAATTCAGCATAATACTAGTCTGTGGAGGCTTGTTATTGACTTATCAGAAGCAGTCACTTCTCTCGATGGCAGACCCCATGACAAAGGAAAGAATAGCTTGTAGCTGTTCAAGGCTTTAGACACAGTGCAATAATGGACCCTGATATTGCATGAGTAATACAAACTAGCTGGTGTAGTTTTCGAGCAGAAAGGATCCCATATAGACAATAAAATCCATGGCAGTCTTGTATTTTAATATTAAAAACTAGATATAAAGAACTAATAACAAGTGACCTTGCAGGAGATAACTCTGACTCTTTGCCACTGTGTGGCTTCAAAGTTGGTCTTGACTGTCTCCAGATAAGAAGTAATCAGCATTTTGACGTCTTTCTCAGACACCACAGAATAAAATCAACAAGAACTGAAGACAAACAGTCTATTTCTATCTTAAATTGCAGCCTCAAATAGTACCGTGTAGTAATCTATGAAGTTTGTTTTCAGAATTTGCAAGCAAAATAATCCACTTACCGTGCATACGCTGACTTGAAGCAGAATACAAATGCCACACTTGCAGTCAGAATTATTCTAAATTTTTCATACTCTTAATATGAATTACTTTGTTTCGGTATAGGTGGCAAACTCTGCTGTCAGTAGATGACCTGATAGAGAAACTAGTGAAGAAACTGGAAGTGAATGGAGAATTAGACAACACGTACATCTTTTATACATCAGACAATGGCTTCCACACTGGTAAAATTTTCACTACTTACTGAACATTTGTAGAAGATCCAGGAATCGTGTAACATTTCACCCTCATGACCACTCCAGAAAAAGGGAACAGCAGCTGTGGAAAACTGTAGACATGAGAAGTACCGATCTGAGTTGCAGTGTGGGGTGTTTGGGGATTTTATTATTTGGTTTTTGTTTGGTTGCGGGTTTTAGCATTAATCTCTACCACTGTATCCTGGTATGCGTAAAATTAGGACAGAAATGGAGGAAGGGTCCCTGTGTTCTGTAGGAAGAGTTGCCATGATAGAGTTAACCAGTAAAAATCTGTCAAAGACCTGTCTGTATCATGTTGTACAACTAAAAATGCAGTATCTAAGCTGTTAAACTTTGTAAGATACGGCTTATACTTCGAAGTTGTTTGTTCCTGTCCTCCACTTTGTTAATGTAGTTCAGGTTAAGAACATCTTCTGACTTCTTAAAAAATTGGTTGCTGGAAATTAAGTAACACAACACTCTTAAAACGCAAAACAAGAAACCATTTAACTTTTTCCATTTTCTGTTATATAGGTCAGTTTTCTTTGCCAATAGACAAACGGCAGCTGTATGAGTTTGATATCAAAGTTCCATTGCTAGTTCGAGGACCAGGGATAAAACCAAATCAGACAAACAAGGTAGGAAAAGTGAAATCAGAGTACGGATTTACTTTTAATATTGTTTCACAGTTATCAACTTCAGGTAATAATTCATCCTCCTGCATATATATGTATCAATGAAATGAAATATATGGAGTGGTAGAAAGTGCAAAGACCTCATTCTAGAAAGTGTGCTCTTGCTTGAATCAGTAAAGTAAAGTAATTGCAGGCTACAGAAATAAACGACGTGTGAAGCTCACTTTCCAAAGACCCTACCATTGCTTGTGAATATTACAGGGTCCATTAGCCTGTAAAGGTGAAATTAAGTAGTGTTTAGGTGTACCTAAAATTACAAGTTCTTAAAATACAGAAGTCTTATTACATCTGTTAGGTTCTGGTCTTCTGAAGTAAGTTTTCCTCACCCTGCAGATGCTTGTTGCAAATATTGATTTGGGTCCCACTATTCTGGATATCGCGGGGTATGACTTGAATAAGACCCAGATGGATGGGATGTCACTCTTGCCGCTCTTGGTAAGTAGATGGACAGGGATAGTAACCAGTAATTCTTGCAGGGGTTATTCTTCGAAGTGTATACTATTTCCTTTGATAGACTAGGTCGACTCATAACCCAGATTCTTCCCTTGATGGCATTTTCCCACAGGATGTTCATAGCTTAGTGAAAAGAGTAGGCATGCTGTTTAAATGCAGATGTATTTTGATAAGCCCTACAACTTTGTGGTCATTTTGTAATAGAAAGTTGTGTCATCCTTTGGCTAATCCTGCCATTTGTAATAATTCCTTTTCTGAAGGCTGTATGTGGTTTCCACTTTGTGTCCTCCCTCGCGTTTTCCTTAAGATTTCTCAGCATAGACATAGGAGAAAAGCAGACTACTCTTACTTAAATCTTTGGTTTGCCTCAATTTTCAGTAGAACTAGTGTTTCCCCCTAAACTCTGGAAAAATGCATGTGGTTTTATAAAGTAAACCTGACCTTTACAATAAGTGAGCAGAAGCCTATTTAAATAAAGCTGCTTGCAGTTGATCCTTCTAGTTTTAATTAAATTTAGTCTATAAATTGAAGGCAGCTTAGTTGGAAATGTAGGAGATCATCCAGATTTAAAACAGTGCTTTGCTTTTAAAACCTTGTATCCAAACCTTAAGCTGTTCTTTAGACAGAAATGGGTAAAAGGCATCTAGTTTAAACTCTGATGGAATCAAAACTGTGAAACTCATTGTTTTGCTGTATATGCCTGTGATGGTGCTGTATATTAACTTTAAACTTCCCTTTCCCTCTGTCTTTTAAAATGCAGCTACAAATAGAGCAGCTTAAAACTTAGTTGCTTCTTAAAGCTGTTTATCTTTTCTTACACCAAGGGTATCTTTTTCCATCTGTTGCGGTAGTCTGATATAAACCAAAGAGAAACAGCCTTGTTACAGGGATCTTGTTTGTAACATAGTAGTATCTGGCTACGTGGCTCCTATTTTGTATTACTGCGTGATTCTTTATAAATTCAAGGTAGTACTTTAGTACACCTTCTTGTGAGGCTTTTGTACTTTTTGGGTTGGATCCTTGCCTTCCAGCTTCACAAGACATTCTAACCTAAGGCTGAATATTATTTTAAGACTGACTCAAACTAGGGACCATGACTCCAAGTGCCTTGTAAGCAGTGAGCAGCGTTAGTCTTATACCAGGCATGGAGAATTTCTTCTGTTTCACAGTGCAGTGAATACTGAATCTTGTTAACTTCTTGTCCTAGAGAGGAGACAAAAATGTGACATGGAGATCAGACTTCTTGGTGGAGTACCAAGGAGAAGGATACAACGGCAGTGATCCTACCTGTCCTGGCCTAGGACCTGGTGTCACAGTAAGCAGGACAAGATTTGTTAATACTGGAAAATAGCTGCTGAATTAAACCTGTTTGCTCTGTGGACTAACCTGGTTCTATAAGTAAGCTCACAGAGTCTTGGTAAGTAGGAGCCAGCTCTGTAGGTCCTGTGCAGCATTTAAGAATCAGAGGGAGATATCTAGCCATGCAGAACTGATGTGTCCATATGACCATACAGAACACAGTCACCTTTTCAATGGGAGTCTATAGGGCATCAGGGTTGGAGAAATATGCAGGAGGGTGTGGGCTTGGCAAAGTGGGTAGCAGTGACATCATGTTCTTTCTAAACTTCAGTGACTTCATCGCACAATTCTTAGATGTAACTATTATTTAAGTCACTATCTACTTCCTGAATCAAAGGTCGTTTGTTTTAAATAAAGCATCCCATTGATGTTGTCTTTAGTAGCATGTGTTGTGCTGTTCTCTTCAGTGTATGTACATTAGCTTCTCAGACAAAATGCACTGGGTCACGGTGAGTTCATTAACAAGACTTCCTCAAATTTAGAAGAGCTGAGTTTTTGCTTAAAATCCCCAGTGGAGACTTGCATGTGTTAGACTAAGATCCTGGTGTTCATCAGTTAACTGCAGTTGGCTTGAGCTGATGTAGACTCTAGGAAAAGGATTGCTAGTTCTTTTTTTTTTTTTTTTTTTTTTTTTTTTTTCCTGCTCTGAAGTTTTTGTTCACTGCTCACTTCACAGCACTGCTTCCCAGACTGTGTCTGTGAAGATTCCTATAACAACACGTATGCTTGTGTAAGGACACTGTCAACTTCCTGGGATCTGCAGTACTGTGAATTTGATGACCGGGAGGTAAGTCTCTGTCTGAGTAGCAGATGTTAACTGTTCACAACTGTGCTAGCGACAGTCTGCACTCTTATCTGCTCTCAAGGTTTCCATAAAGTACTCTGAAAAGCAGACTAGCATTGCTTGCAGGATAAACAGTGAAGTATTTATCTACTGGTGAGAATGTTTGACCAAAACTCTGGTGGGGTTCTAGGAAGGAAAAAAAAAGGGGGGGGAGTGAGGAAGGGACAATAGCCTAAACTATGATTATCGCTTTCTGGTATCACCTAACAGCCTCATGGGGAGCTGTGCTGGGGCTGGGTTCTCTGTCCTACCCTAATTCCATGTGGCAGTCTTCTGTACGACAAATATTTTCTGTTACACTGTACCTCTGCTGTTATGTTCAGCTGCAACTCTTTTCCTTGGGAAGAACTGAAATCCCAGGCTGATCATTTCTCTTCTATTGCTTACTTGTTTGCCTGGCAAAACAAGTATTTAAGTTACAGCTGTGAGAAAGGTCTCTAACCTTATCTTAAGTTGTTTGGGTATAAGGGACATAATGTCCCCACTTCAGAAACTGTTCAAATCTCACTAGCGGAGCACCTGCTGTATGCACAAAACTTGGTGTGTTACAGGGCTGATCTTTACTTGTGCCCATTTGCACACAGTTCCTCCAGAGAGCACATCGGGTGTGAGGCAACCGGGTCACAAATCTAATAAACCACATTGTCAGCAGATGTGCAATAAATGCATAAACAGCAGGTATCCCCAGTTATCATGCCACCACACAAAACATTTTCTGGTAGTCTACAATGAACAACGTAAAGCAGGGGAGTAAATCCCACAAGGTGGTTTTTGCAGTAAGATAGCAAGAAAGACTGTATAGGAGACCAGGATGCTGATTAGCAGACCCTGCCCTTCATTTTTCCACTTTCTGACCATTTATGATGAAGTTAAATGAGTGTTGCAGCTTTCTTCATAAAAGCAGACTCCAAAGTTGATCTGATAATACACTTGATGTCACTTCCCCCCCCCAGTATTTTTGCCACAGTATGGCATTTCTGGGTCACTCAGCTTACCCGAGTCAGCTAAATTAAGACTAACAGTATTGGCGAAGATGCAGCTATGTGGCTTTTAAAACCTTGCAGTGAACCTTACAAGCAAGCTTGCAACCAAAGTCTGTCTGGATGCATCTTTATCTGTTAGATGCAACCCGGCCAGTTTTAATCAACATCATCTGCAGTCATGCCTCCTACTCTGTCTAGTACAGACAAAAGCTCAGCTGAATTCTTGATATGTTTGACTAGTATTTGACTAATATTTGTCCCACAGAATGGTTTGGAGATTTAATGTACCAAAAAACAAACCTGCCCTAAAATCCTCCAGACAAACCTTCTCAAAGCGTGCGCACACAAAAAAAGCTTTTTTGTTTTAGGGTTATAGCACACTTGTATTCAGCATATTTTGTACATGTAGTCACAACACCTGTCTGAGAGCTGGAATTACCTGATGAGCATATAATGGTTCTATGATGGTCATGAAATTGTGCGTTTTGAGATCCATTAATGAAAAGACAGCCAGCTTAGCTGTGGCCTCTTGCTGTGGTCCTACAGTCATTAGATGGGTTCCATTTATGTGTTTGTTAGAAAAAAAAAAATCTGCAGTGCAGCAGATGAGTATTTTAGGTGGAAGTAAAAACTTTTCCAGCAATACTGTACTATCACAAAACTTCAGCTTTATCTACATACTGTCCTGTCTTTGACCATTTAGCCACATGGTAAAATATGGCTTATGCGTGGGGATGCTGCAATGTAGTTGAAAATAACATTTGAGACTATATGCTGTCATAGTGTTCTTCCCAAATAATATGATAAATGTTAATTAGCATTTAGGACTTAATACAGTGTAAGAAATTTCTTCTACAGGTGTTTGTGGAAGTGTATAACTTGACTGCAGATCCACACCAGATCAATAACATTGCTAAAACAATTGATCAAGAAATTCTAGAAAAGATGAACTATCGATTAATGATGCTGCAGTCCTGTTCTGGAGCAACTTGCCGTACACCAGGTGTCTTCGATCCTGGGTAAACACTGGTTCAATTAAGTATTATAATACTTTTAAATATAACTATATTTTAAAAAGCTTAATATTACTGACATACATACTGTTTTTTAATAGAGATGCTTTCTTGATGCTTCTGTTTTTCAATGTTGAATCTCTGTTTTAATTTAACCTACCAAATATAACTTGATGGTATTAATACTACTACTTTAATCTTGTCAGCTGTTGTAGACTTAGAACAGCCAAAGCTTACAGCTGTGCTGAGTAGTCAGATGCAAGTGACCTCAGGTTTGCCTGCAGACAAGGAAAAGCTCTGCAGGTTTCTGTAGGCAGGAATTTCCCAAATACTTGCTGTGATTGTTCCTGGAGATGCTGTCAGCAAAGAATGTTTGCTGCAGGACCTAAGCTGTATGTATTAGTCAGCTGTTGTAAGTAAATAGCACTTCTTACCTCAAAATTCAGTCAGTAATCATTTGGACCGAAGCTTTTTTAAGCACTATTTAAAATGTCCTTACAGTTGTGCTACATAAGTTTGTAATTTGAGGCAGCAAAGCTTTCTGTTAGAGTGCATCTCCTGAATGCTTAATGTTATACTTGCCAATATGCTGTTGGTATGTTGTAGCTACGATTTATTTCTTCAGAGACTCTCCGCTCCTTAGTGCGCGTCGTTATAATTCGTCTGTTGTAATATGTAGAGAGATTGTCCCTACTGCATACTGTCAGGAAAGCATCTATACATGTAGCCTTGTACCAGAGCTATTCTAGAAATAAGCTGTTTCTAGATGTGTTGGTCGCTTTGGGCTGACTGTAGCTCACACAGACTCTGTTCCTTTCTATAGGTACAGGTTTGACCCACGGCTCATGTTCAGCAATCATGGTGTTCGGGCTCGGAGGTTTTCTGCACAGTCCTTATAAGGCATTTAAGAGCCTCTTGCAGTCAGCTCCCACTGACCAGTTTCTCCAGTGACTGCAGCAGGTCTGTCTCTGTAACTCTCGTTGATCGCAGCTGGAAGACTTAATGGGCTATTCAAACCCTGCGTGGAAGAAAAACCCTTGTCTTTAGCTGGTTGCCTTGTGCAATATGTATGTTTTACAGCTGAACTGTAACTCTAAATCATTAGACACAGCTAATCTGTCTTGCTCAGATAGTTGATTACCACCTTTGTCTTTCAAGTACCTTTTCATATCACAGGCACAGAGGTGACCCTAAGCCTATGAATCTGAACAGTTTATTTTGTTCTAAAAATCAATAAATGCGTATTTGAGTCGGGTTAGATAGGCAGGTGCTATTGCACAGTAATGCTCACCCATATTCAGTGTCATAGACTTCCTTAAAAGCTATGTTTAATTATAGGTTTCCTGTATTGAGCTCAAAGCTGTTAATGACAATAGCAAACTAGCCCAAAATAGTGTAGGAAGGCATTAGTCAAAACTGTAGGATCTGACTAGCAAGTGTCTTGTGCAGAATTAAAATCCATATGCTAAATATTCTCTTTCAACAAGACCACTTCAAATGAGACCAATGAATTTTGTAGGACAGCTTTGGTAGCTTGCAAACAAGAATGTAATTTCAACCTCCTTCTAGTTTGAAATGCTGGAATGGGTTACTATGTACTACTGAAAAAACTCTTAGGGTTTAATATAGGCTTCCTAGTGAGTTAAACAAAAGAGTGTTGAGACTAACAAGTATTCAAATAAGCGTGCCTGTGTTTTGAGCTAACTCTTAAGTCTGTTTTAATATATGAACAGAAGTAATACTAAAAAAAAAAAAATCCACACAAAAAAAAAAAAAAAACAGGGCACCACAGTAGAGTTGATCTGTCTCTAACCTCCGAATGTCTTGAATTGTCTAACATCTTATGTTGATTTGATTCTTGAAGGTAAATTATTTTGAGAGCAAACTAGCCAAAAATAAATCAATCATTGCTCACTAGAAGTTAGGCTAAGAGGGCTATGTT
Source organism: Phoebastria nigripes (assembly GCA_035582835.1). Lineage (NCBI taxonomy): Eukaryota > Metazoa > Chordata > Aves > Procellariiformes > Diomedeidae > Phoebastria > Phoebastria nigripes. Next base: position 244,591 of record JAYKAV010003192.1, read on the forward strand.
AGGCAGTTTAAGTGCTTCATAGAGTGTTGCTTTTTGGTTGAGACATAACTACTCAGAACCTGCAGTAAGTGGCCTTCACACCAAAGGACTGATGTCAGATGTCTGACTGCAGTACACTATCGCTTGTTTTCCCTTTGGAAGGGTGATGTTGTCTTTTCAACCTCCTAATTAGGCTTATCTGAAATGCAGCCATCACTTGCACCCAAACTTGAGTATCTTTCTAAATCTTGAAAAACACCCAAACTTGTGTTAGCATATAACTTCTGTATAGATTCATTGGCAAAACACCTTCTAGAAACACTGAATTGTGTATCTTTTGCAAGACAAGTTCATGTTGCTTGTGGGCAAATCAACTGTGTTATCAGGCAAGATAATCTTTCCCTTGTCAAACAAACTGTGGGACAACTATTCAGTTTTTAGTTAGTTATTTCAGATCTTTTACCCAAACAGAGAGCATGATGATTTCAACTTGTCACATAAAACCTTCTACTGAGTAATCATTAAGTAGGCATCAAAGTATGACTCTTTCAGAACTGTGAAGGTGCATAGCCTGGTGCACAGATCCACAAACTGGATACAAGCAATGCTACAATAAGATAAGTTGAACTTTCATTGCATTTAATTCTGAAGCACAGTTGTTGTCCTTCATGTAGCTTAGAGTTGCAAACTTTGGTGATGGTCTACAGGTTAGATTTTGTAGAGCTTTTGTCTCAAATCTAACTCGTTGTTTCAAATCTCTAGAGTGACCAAATATTTGGAGACAAAAAAATTGCTTGAAAGGTAACAGATGCTTAGCTGGAGCATCTGTATAAATGCAGAAGGTTTTGGATACTCAAACTACTTACACGCTTTCAAATACTCAGGACTTTTTTTTTCTTCCACTACAACTGTAGCTTTATCCTGTTCTTTGTTTCTCAAGCCTTAGTATTGCCCATCAATACCCTTCAGACTCTGTTTTGTCTTTAAAAACAAAACCAAAGTTGTTTTCATGCTCTCAAGCATTTTCTTGCACACTGAGCTAAACAAAGTTCATTTATGTAGTGTTTTGCTCAGATAATTCTAGCAACTTAGACTTGTTCTTTGTTTAAACTTTATTTTGGTAGCTATGTGGAGGCTAAATACATTGATTGCTGCACATTAAACCCTCAACAGTTCTATCAAATCTAGGTCATATGTCAAGTTTCTACCTGTGTTAAGTTTCAGTGCAAGTAATGTGTTATGATGCTTCTTAATGGAAAAAAAAAAAAACTTTGTTATGGGCACAGATGTGTAACTTTAACACCGTCTTTTCTTAAAAAGTGATCTTAAGCCATAACAAGGAAATTTTCTTTTGAATGATTTACTTTTTGCCTAATAACTAACATGAAGTTGACAGAACTGATATAGATTATTCAGTATATGTGACCAGGTGTTTTACCCAAATTAACACTCTTGCTGTCTGCATACACCTATAAAGCATTTTGTCTGTAACTAGGCTCAATAACTTAACACACTCACTGTCAGAGAACCATAGTGTACCTGAAATTTGTCATAGGTAGTAAATGTTGTATTAAATTGAAATTCAGAACAAAATTAGTCAGTCCTTACTTAACCAAAAAGAGAATAGTGGTTCAGGAAAATATCTGCTTCACTGCCACTTTTTGATAAAGACTTAAGAACTGTTCAGCAAAAGCATGTAGTTGTAGGAAGAACAGGAACCAACAGCTGCCTGCCTTCCATTGCTTTTAGAGGAGTTTGTTGTCACTTGCCTGGTGTCTATTTTCATGAAGCAGTTAATTCTGAGTATTTTTACAGCCTTGAATGAACAGTGTTAATTCTTATCCTTGATGATTAAAAAAATACTATGAAGGAACTTTGACTCTTATCCAGATCTATTTCCTGACTAAGTGATTTTTAAAACTAAATGGTCTTCCTGGATATTCCATTTCGTATGCTGTTTGACCATGGCTGTATCTGTACCTTGTTACTAAAGGCTAAATGAAAGGCCCTTACTGGTACAGAGTTGGGTTTAGGTAAAATGTGATTTTTTTCTTTTTCTTTTTTTTTTTTTTTTTAAATTTTTTAAAATTCATTATTATCAAAAGCAGAGCTGTGAATTTTAATGATCTGATCTGGTAAAGTAGATACTATACAGGGAGAAATACAGTTAATAACTTTATTACATTATCCTAAACCAAAAACCATTCAGTATCACACTTCAGCATAAGTGAATACAGCTAGTACATCCCTACCCGGCATAGGCCCAGTAAATTGGGCTTCTTCATTTTGAGAAATAAAGCTGTAACAGGGACACATAAATGCAAATACACACCCAAAGCAGGTACAATACCTTTTCAATCAAGTTAAATTTAAGACTGATTCTACAAGCTAAATACAATATTTCATCATAATGAAACAGCTGTCATTTATTGTGATTCAATTAAAATGAATTTTATTTGTATGACTCTCTCTGTATGTGAGCATACTTTGCTGTAGCATGTTGTGAGCATACTTAACTTCTGCTGTTTTGAACATATGTTTAGCAAGTGCCCTTCCAGAGGACCCTGTTCACTGCTGCACTTTTGGGAAAGAAAAAATAAACTGCCTATCAAACTTCCTATCTTTCTGTTACTGAACTTCAGTTAAACCTTTCCAAAGGATCAAGCTGTGTCACATTTCTGAAGAGTGAATTCCTAATTTATAAGCCTGTTCTCTGCTTACTGCCCTGCTGCCTAATGGTGGCCACTAGTGAACTTTTCTGTGGTCATGGGGAACCTTATGTACAGCATCTAGCAAGACAACATGTGACTACTTTCACCTCAGTGTTTCTTCCTGGTGCAGAGAACAAATTTAAATGCAAGCTGTACATGCCCCTATTTCCTTGGAAACTGAAGTAGTTGAATAGATGGAAAACTTTAACAAAAGAGACAATGGAGAAACCGCTGTTCATAATTAAAAGCAGTATGTTCTGGCTCTGGCAAAGAGGAAGAATAAAATCCTACATAAGGCTTTTTCCAAAATGGGGACTGTGAGCAACAGTAAGATATGTGCTACTCACTCACCTCAGTCCCTGTTACAGAGTGTAATTCCTTGGATGATTCTGTCCAACTGTTTAAAAATATATACATAACTATTTTCTGAACTATAGAGCAAGGTGATTTGGTACCTTTAACCTATTTAAGTCTGAGGCTTTCATAAGCTTCTAAAACAAGTATTTCTGCATTGTATTTTCATTTCTGCTTAACCATGTGGTATCAGTTTCATTTCTCCTTCAGTGATGTAGCAGTCTTCCATTAAGTAGAGAAAAATATTTAACAGCTGCTTGAAATAACACTGCTATTTTTCTTCTGATGCTCCAGCTTATGAAAACTATAATGTTTACTGTAGCACCACAAGAAAAGGCAGCTCTGTATTACCTAGATACACCTTCCCATTGTGCTCAAAGACATCACTGACAGCCCAAGTGATGCTACCATCAGGGTCATGGAAGCTTGCCACAATGTCTCCTTTGTCGTTAATTTCTAAGAACAAGCCATGTTTGTGAAGAAAAATGCTGTAGAATGATAAAGGAGTTACCTGTTTTGGAAAAAGAAATACACAGTGTTAACACTTCATTCAAGGGGCAGGGTACATGTATGACTAGAAAGAAATGGCAATGCTAATATATTGCTTTCCAGATGTTGCTCTAGTCAGATTCAGCTGTCACTTAATCTTTTGATAATATCCACTGGACTGTGTCTAAAGCTGGCAGTCCAGTAATCGCTCACTAAAGTACAGTCAGTGCCTGCTTGATCAAGAAGGTGTGGATGTTGTTTGAACTTATCCCAGCTGCCAAAAGCCACCCATTTTCTAAGAAGAGGAATAAGAGGGACTTGGTGGAACTGAATCACCCACTTCTGTGTTTTTCCTGTGCAAGGTCTAGGAAAAAGGCAGCATGGTTCCCAGAAAAAGTAGCATGGCTAATCATAACCAGCTCCATGACTCTTGCTTGGCAAGAATGAGTTTGCAGAGTTTGATTCCTATAGCAAAATCCTCGTATGTTGTGTAAAGGGTTCTTCACCTGCCTTGACAATATCATGTTGCTATAAACAATGGGCTGAGAGCTTGCAACTATGGACTACTTTTGTCAATAGTGATTCTTCTACTTTATAAAATGGGTTCTTGGCATTACCACAACAGTAAAACTGCTGTGTTTTAATATGTAAAAAAGAAACCAATCCTCAAATGTTCCAGAAAAATCAAAGTTAGTATGTGTTCAGATTCTGGCTGATAAAGATGAAGCAGTTGTCTCTTGCATTTTGTAATGAAGAACAACAAGTTCTTTCATACTTACAAAATTAACATTTTTGTGACACCGATAGTTAATACTACACAGTGTCAAAGTTACCTTTGCAATAAATCTCTTCAGGAATGGATACGGTCCTAAAGCATCCAGGAAAGGAGAAAAGAAACTAGGAAAGCGAGTAGTAGATATTCCAACTCTGTATAAGCCTGTGTTTGATAATCTGATGTTGTCTGGATACCCAGGCAGGTTGTCCACAAAAACTTCTTTTTTTCCTGCATTAGCTCCACTCACCCAATAGCTGCAAAAAGGGAATTTTGTATATGAGTTATAGTGGCTGCTGCAAAATACAGCAAGCTTAACAGTATAGAAGATCCATCATTTTGATTCATGCAAGGAATTTTTCAAAATACAGAAAAGGACTCTGCAGGAAGTAGTAAATGCAAAGAGGGACTAAACTTGAGTAATGATGATTGGTCAAAAACCTCATTTTTCTACATGTAACATAAACAATACCCCCCTGTTCTATTCAAAAAAGCTATTCATACAAAATATGCCTGTTAAATGAAAACTAATATTAAATTTGGCTTTAGAACTTCCATGAAATAAACTGTTAAACCACTGACTCCCTTTAAAATGGGAAAAATGGGCTGTTATGCTAATAATCATGTAGTGACACTTGTCCTCTGACGTCTGTTGTAACTGTAATAATGGAGTCATCGGGATAATTGTAATTGAGTCTGAGGGAATTAGGGCCCAATATATCAGTAAATAGGTATAAAAAACATTTGGCAGTGGAAAGAGCAACTGTTAATCTCTACCTAGAATTAACTAAAACCTGTGACTCTTGCAATAGAAAAAAGTAATTTAGACTAAGTTTCCAGTAGCAACCCTGTTAACTGCACATCTTCAGTTTACATTTTTAGAAAAGGAAAAACAGAAAAATAAGAACATGAAAATCACGTCTACAAATTGATTAAAAACGTGTAATATAAACTAACATGTAATATTTTATATTTAGGAGGAGAGTGGTGTTTAACATACCGTATGATTCTACATATGCTGGTTTCTGCTATTAATATGTAATCTTCATAGGGAGACAGTGCAATCCCATTTGCCATGTACAAGCCACTGAGCACCGTTCTTCCTGTTCTTGTTACAGGGTCATAGGCCAAGAGACGACCAAGATGGTTTGTTTCGATTACCTTAATCAATACATCTAATGAAAAACTAGGCTATCAAAATACCTGGTTTCAATTAGAACAGAAAATATTCAGAAGTTGTATTAACATAAATTAGATAAAAACAGACTTTGCAGAATTGCAGATGGCATCTTTATGAAAACAATAAGCTCGCACCACTAAAGGAGCAAAGGATTTTGTTCATGTTTTACAGCAGTCCTTTCCCAAGCTGATCACAGCATTCTTGGAAAAACAGAGGAATGTGGATGTTATAAAGCCCAGAGTTCAAATATGTTATTCTACAGTTCCTGCTTTAGCAAAACATTGAGGCCTGTCGGGCTTCTGTGAACAATTACAAGTTCCTCAAATCAAACCGGAAAGCATTCACAAATGTTTTGCTGAAGCAAGTAAACAGCTGACATTTTACTTCTGATATGAAATAATTTGAACAAGTTTCTTCTGCTAAAAATCTGCAGGGCAACTTTGAATTATATAAACATAAGCCCTGTGAAGAGGAAACTGCCTTTATGTTTGTCATTAGTACTGGCAAACCCTTATCAAGTCTGAAATACTAAATGGCAAAGATGATGTCCTACCAAACAATAATTCTGATAGCTTTAAGAAACAGCAAGCGACACATAAGAGATTTCAACTTTTTTTTTTTTTTTTTTCCCTTTAATAACTTGGATCTCGATTCCCACCCCCTAAATTAAATATATTTCCCTTCATGTGATTTTTTCCTTGCTTAATTTTATCCACAATTCTGGTAGTAAAGATGAGACTCTGTGTGTGTGTCACACTTTATATCAGTTGTGTGTTACAACTTTATGTCTGTGACCTCACTGAATTTCAGCTTTACGAACAGACAGTTTGTTCTAGATAAAGTTTTACTCAAAGGCTATGACTACACAGAAAAGATACCTTCAAGTACACCAGCAATTTGCTACCTTACATTTACTGCAGTATAAGAGCATGCTTGTAGACAGATACCAGAGAGAAACTAACACTACAGTCTGGATTTTTACAGCACGTATCACATGACAATTTCTTTGGGTAGTCATACCGGGAGGTTTTTTTTTTTTGGAAGAGCAGCTACAGAATAGCACAGCCCATCCTCTGCCTCGGGGCTTGAACACTCTGCATTCATAGCGTGCTTAGCTAAAACACACAAGCACAAGCAAAAAAGCTTGTCTCTTCTGCAGCCTGGTCTGCCAGCACAAAAATTAACACTTAAGCTGCCTGAACAAATGGCCACAAATTACCTCATCTCACCTCGTATTTGTGATGTCGTCTTTCCCATTTGCTACTTGAATCCGTAAAATAAATCAAATTTTTCTTTGATATTTCTAATCCATTTAGAAATTTGAAAGGAAGTCCATCCACACCTAGTTAATAAAAATGACTACTAATTAAAATACGTACAAAACCACTGAGTGTTCAAAATGATTCAGATCCACACAAGCTTAAAATTTCAGACGTTTCAATTCCAAATCTCATAGTTAATGCTATCCTTAAGTTGTCCCAAGCTAAAGTCCAACTCCAAGTTACTTTCATTTGCAGGGAAATATGTTCAGGTTGCAGCCCAGCGTAACACATACCAAACCAAAAGCCTCTGACAAACATCGTTGCTTTTGTTCTCTTCTATTTTTTAAACAAATCTTAAAAATGTAAAGCCAACGGGCTTTCAGTCAGTCCCAGTCCCCATGCTCACTAGTACTGATCTCAACTGATTTAAGTGCCTTGATCTTCCAATTCATATATAAGCATGAGGACCAAACCCAAGCTCAGTCTACTTCCCCACTAACTGTAGTATCACCTTTTTCACTCGATAGCAGGAGGGTTTTCTCTCCTGTCCTTGGATTGACTTTGTACAGGCCTAAATAAGAATCCACCACAATCAAGTTACCATCCTGATCCATTCGGACTCCATGGGGCCGGCCACATACTGGTTCATAGTCTGGCATTCCTGAGATACAAATCAGAAGTAGTGTAAGACCAGGAGGTTGACAAAACAAAGATCCCGAAATGCAAAGGCTGAAAAGCACTAAACTATCATCCTTGAATAAACCAGATCTTTAAAAGCTTAAACTGTCTCTAAAGGTAACTTGCAAAGGAAGTGACAGTATAACGTCAAGCTAGTCATCTCTGTTCCTTGTTACTTAAGAAAAAAATTGCTCCCAACCTTCAGAGAAATTCAGCTCTACTCTGTTTTTGCAGACAACTTTAAAGGTGACTGAAGAACTAGTAGGATTACTAAATCAATAAAACAAAATGGATTAGCTGCTGTTTAATTCATATCCCCCGAGTAAAAGATGGGAGGAAAAACCGCCTTTAGGAAAGATTTAACTAACTACTTCCCTTCAGCTGAGGGGCCCAAGTTCCACAGGTCACATGAGAATCCTATAAGTAATCCTCAGGTAAAACTACAAAAAAACCATCTACCACATTTAGTATTTGTATAGTGAATAATTTTCCTGAGAGCACTGAAATTAGTAAAGCTTGACACCCTATAGTTTTGTGACCTAATGCCCTCTACTCCAAAATACATATTTTCCCCCAGCACTCCAGTAAGCAAGGGACAACACACGTTACAGCTCACTAGAGCTGTAACACATCAGTGACACAAGCTGACTGACTGACAGCTGCCGAAAAGTTAACAGCTGAGTTCTGGTCTCACTCTGAATGGAACGATCATTTTGGTCTCATTTTTGGTTTCTTAACTTCCACAGTCGATTATTTACATAAGACTCAAAAAAGTTCAGTAAACTTTGAGAATTCTTTCAAATTCAGTCGAGACTAGCCCACAGCACAGGGACTTTGGGGATAGGGAAAGCACCTACACAACTGTCACATTTTTAGGAAACCAGGCTAAGGCCAATCAGCTATTTTAATGGCCTTTCAGGCCTGCTTCATTCATCAAAAAGCAACGGGATAAAAACATAAATATTTCAGTGTTTGTCTTCCTCATTTACAAGTAAGGAAAGAAAATGCAACCTTGCAGTCCAGTTACTGGTGATGGTACCAGGATACGCTATTCTGAGCTCTGATTCCTTTGTAAGATTTGAAATGTTTCTAAAATACATTTTCACCTTGAGGCAGGAGAATTGGATAAATTGTGTCTTTAGACCAGCCTCAAAAAGCTTCATACAGAAGGACTTCTACAAAATGTTGTTCTTTATTTAAATGGCAATCCACGGCAAGTCTACCCAAGTCAGTCTCAAGGGCTAGAGAAGTGTGCCATTATGCCTTAATCCTGCCTACTTTAGGAAAAACTACATGATGGCAGTAGGCTTCTCTTACAAATTTGCATAAAAGAATCAGAAAACGTTAACGGTAGCTAAAATAGCACTTCAGTTTCTCATTCAGTGACATTTATATGAACAAGTTTGTTGTCATTTTCACATAAAAACCGTCGCTCACCACATTCAGGCATATCCTGCCCCATTTGAGTAATGAAATGCAGCTGGTCACCACTGATCATCCACAGTTTCCCGTCCACAGTACCAGTGTAGATATTACCTTAAAATAAGTATATTAGAAGACTATTCTAAAAGGGACCAAGGCAAATAAAATTTACTATAAAAGAACTATATTCCTCATTATTGTGAGCCCTTCCTTCTTACTCCTAATTTATATATTCTATGCACACACAAAGCAATGAAACAGACAGGAAACTATACAGCTTACTTTAAATATATTTTTATAAAGCAGAAAGAGCAATAATAAATTTGAGATTAGAAAAAATATGAATTATTCATATGTTTATTTTAAATAAACATAATACATTAAAAGCTATCTTAAGACTCCTCTGGGTTAGCAGCAAACAAAGGCACCAGGGACTAAAGATTCATAGTGATATTCTCATACTGTCAATGAAAATCAGTGAAAGCACTCACACGATCTACCTTTTTGTCCTGAGGGTTCTGCCATGTTATCAGCTAGCTAAAATGTTCAGTAGACGACAGGAAAACATTAAAATAACTGATCCAACACAAGAAAGTAACCCTTCTCCTAGGACATTAAAATCCTAAGCAAAAAAACCCAAGTGTGGTTTTTGGGCTTCTTTTAAGCTGTGATGTTTTGCTTTGGTTTTGAACCACCAGAATAATACCAAAAATGCGTAAGTTTGCTTTAAAGGATTAAGCACTTTTTTTATTGGATACCTGCTTAGCAGTTGCGTTCTCCTCTGCTTTTAAAGTGTTTAAATTAACAAGGCAAAAACCTCACAGGAAGTCTTAAAATCTTTTGACATTGTATTGTAACTCCAAAAACTTCTGTGTAGAGTATCAAAGGAAAAACACTAGCAGTGATTAAGCCCCACCTTTGAAAAATAGCGTCCTCCTACCTTTTGACTAGTCCAGGCTCTGAGATAGTGCAATGCACACGACCAACCCTAGACTTACTGTTCAACAAAATACACTTTTAGCGTAAAGTCTGTTAACTGGAAACATTCCTCTGATTTGTCTTTTATTTACATAGATTGAACTAAAGTAGACATTATTTTCTTTACGTGTGACCTGCATTTTCACCCTAGCCTTGTTTACATTTAAAAATCTGCACTGTCACTTGGCGACAGGTGTTAAAAGATACTCCACAAAAGTTATGCTACCTTTCTGTGCCAGTATTACTAAAAAACACAGATTCTGACTTGGTCTAATGAGCACTTACACAAGAGCAGATAAACAGATATAAAAATGTCTAGCATCTGCTCACTCACATCTATGGAAAAATGTTATGAGCAAATAGGACAGATTCTCAAAGTATCAGCTGTCAGATCTAGATTAAAAGAATTGTCTAGGATTACTGGCATACAGAATGCACCTGTTTATCCGAAGGGAGAACTTCAGAGCCACTGTTCAATATAACAACTTTGCCTGGGAAAAAACAGAGGCTGAATTTTGCTGTCATAAAATATACTGGCATTCTAATGCCTCCCGAGGCATGTTGGAAACAGCTGAAATTTCTGCTCACATTCCAGATTCTGTATTTAAAGAGAGAAATCTTAGACTTGTAATGCTATTTTCTATCATGCTATGCACTAGGCTATGATGCTATATTTAGATTTATATAGCTAGTGCAAGTGGGTTTTGCACTAGACTTCTCTCATCGGTATTGGTAGTAAAGTGAAGGCAAAACATAACTACTCTAGTTACCCATAATATCTTGTCTTATTCATATGGAAAATAGCATTTACCTAAATCAGGCAACATTACCACAACACTTATACAAACTTGGTCATATTGTATGATTTCAACTGACTGAATCCGGTCTCCTAAAACATCCTTAAATTCAGGGAAGATCCATGGTAGAATTAACAGACTCAAGAAAAATAGAACCAAAACAGTATTTTATACAGCATCATGAAAGATTTGGCAACACAGAGCATTTGCAGGATTAGTCCTCATACCTAAAATATACTCTGCAAAACTCCAGTTGTGAACGCTACCCTTTCTGAAAGTCGTACAGGAAGAGGTGGAGAACAAAAAGTGTGATAAAAAGACAATTTAAAATAGCACCTTTGAGGAAAGCAGGAAGGAAACAGCTTTGAGAAGACATTTGCTGGGAATGGGTACCTCAGTGCAAGGTGTTGAGCTAGGTCCCTTCCAGGCCTATGCTGCTATGACTGAAAATGCTTCTAATTTCAGCTTGTACAACGGTAAACAGGAACGTTGCAGATGATTACCTCTCACTTCTGTAGCACACAACACAAGAGGGTATCTTTCAGACAAACATGTCCTGGGCTATTCAATATTTCCTTGAAAAATACCATAAAACTAGCACCAGCAGTAAGGGAGGGTGTCTGAACTGCCTGGCTCAAACTGCTCTGGACTGGGAGTTGCCTACTTCTCTGTACTGGCTACTGCAGGAATCTATTTTATCCACTTAGACATCAGGAGGAAAATAATTCCTCCAAAACAGGTAAATCCTGAGTCCACAGCACTAAACCTGTGTCCTAAACAGAAGATCACAGTGTCTGTCCTCTATTTGGCTTGAACTTTCATCGCAGTCCTTACTTTCTTCACATGCTGGGTAAGAAAGTTGTTGGAAAGATGCAAAATGTGCTACTTGTTAACTGCTTCAGCTCTCTGCTTCCCACCATCTGTAAGGTTCCTGCACCTACCGTTTTGCCACCTCACAGCTGCCAGACAACCAAGATGAATTATGTGGACAGATAAAAGGAGGTTTTATATTACAGTGAAAAGTTCTTTTATATTCCAAGCTGCTCTAAAAATATGTTTTTGATAACTACGCAACTTTTCAAACAACTTCATTTGCCTCCCTCTTTGGCTCTGTGTTCAGTAACAGCTTTTGAAATAACAGCATGTTGAACTCAGTAACTGAGCTCAAGCAGCAAATTAACACTGCTTCTGGAGACCTGAAACAGAAAAAAACCAAGGCAAGCTTATCGCTAGCTCTATGTCAAAAGCCCAAGCTTAGACTCACATTTGGAAGAATTCCCACAAAAATCTTCAGCTGTTTTTGCATGCTACTTTTAAAGAATATGCCATTTTACACCTTTTTAAAATTATATTTAATACAACTTTATATATTGCCAATTAGTGGTTCTGGGTTTTTTAATATAGCAGTAGGACATTTGCTGTGTCCTTGGAAGCAGTAGACAACAAAATGTTCTGGAATATTTCCAGTGAAATGTTTACAGATGTGAAGATATGGAAGAACATACAATTATCTTAATATTTTTGGAGCAATCATTTAGCAAATGTTCCTATTTTTCTTTCTTTGGATTTAAACTGCTTAAGTCTCCTCTTTTAATAACTTGACCACGCAGATTTATCAGATGTATAACATGTAGCAGATGTATAACTTTACCCATTTGGAAGTTATCTACTTGCCTTCATCATCAGCAGTAAAGGACTCGGGACCTTTCAGTTGTCCTGTGAAGATTCTTTGTCCACTCTGAAGCTTTTTATTCACTTGCAATGATCCAACTAAGGCAGGAGGTGGCTTTTCAAAACTGCACCAAATGAATTATAAATAAGATGTAAGAAACAAGACAACATTGGACTATAAAATTATTTGAAGGGAAAGTAATAGGACTGTATTCCAGAGATACTAGTAACAAGATATTATCTTTTTTTAAAGAATTTGTTAAAACTATTACTTCAAACTAAATTAACAATTCTGTGGAGGCTGCACGCCCACGCTAAAAGGAATACAGACTTTTTAGGAGACTTTTTTTTTTCTGAAATCAATACAAACACAAAATTGCCATCATCCTGGAGAGTTTTATTCCCTATCATTAGTCTGAGATCTACTAACAATCTCTCTACATGTATGTATGAATACTGCACTGGTCAGCACTGATTTGCTTGAAATTCACTTGTTTAAGAAAGTGTTTCTATTTTCCAGTTTTATATGAGAAACACAATTTCTCCTGTATATGAACTTAAGTAGCATGCTTTATATGCTCCTGCAGGATGAAAAGTATAGAAGTTTTGAAAGCACAGGTATTCCCAACAAACACAAGTATGCTATTGAACTTTAAAATTAAGCAGGGGAACATACATGAACGGTTCTGGATCGATGGGAGACGGTAAAAAGTAAATGCTAGCAAAAGTCGCAAGAACTGCAGCTGGAAACCCCCATGCTGGGAACCTGGGAGGAAAAGAAAACAATTGTATACTCACGCACATACAGGTGGAGGGCAGGAGAGGAGTAAGAAGAGTCAATTTTTTTTCAAAAGCTAAAAAATTTCAGTGCTAAAAATTAAGACTGAAGGAGGACAAAGCAGACTGCAACAACCTGGCGATCCCTGCCATGGAGAGGAGTGGCCCGGCTGCTCCACAGGCAGCACTGCCATCCTGCTCTGTCTCTGCACTGGAGCTCCTCTGGTCTCTGGATGGGTGATCCAAGCCCCTGAACCAGCTGAAAACCACAAGGTTTCTTTTGCCGAGTTGTATTTCTAGTAATACGTAACTGCTGTAGGCAGAGACACAAGCCCAGTTACTTGTGTGGTGAGCAACTTTGCTGACTCTAGTATCTTTAAGGCCTTTTACCAACCTTACCCCGGCTGAGCATTGGAGTATTTGCTATTAACAGGTTTTACCAAGCGTATACATAGTCATAATGTGGTTGTTGCACTTATGAAGCTATGGGGTCTCACATGAATCAACCTTCAAGGAACTGATCAAACCATTATAATCTCTGCTGCAGGGCCGCAACGCCCAGGGAAGAGCAACAGAGACCAAAGCGAACAGCAAAGGAGCTCCGTTCTACCAATTCAATTAGGGAGGATTAAACCATTTTCAAGAAACACAAAATAAGTAACCAGAAAATTAAACATACATGTTTTTGGAGAAAACCACTAAAAAGCCTTTAAAGGGTGTGAGATAAAAAGGGACAAAAGGCGTTTCCTGAGGGGGGAGGACGCCTCCAGCCTAGGGCACTTCTTCACTGTATTTGCCTCATGTTTCTGCAAGTTTTTTTATAGGAAGAAACCACTCGCCCTTGGGCTTTCCCACCCAACTAAGGCGGTACAGCACCCACTGCGAGTCCGCGGCTTCACTCCCTCTATGGCGGAGGCGCCTCTGTGACAGAGGAAAGCCCCGCTCCAGCCCTGCCCGCYGTCTTCCTGAGGTAAAACATGGCGGGCCCGCAGCCCTCGGCTCTCTCCGCTTCCCCTACCGCTGCCCGCCCGGTGAAGACCTCTCCTCACGCGCCGCCGGCCCTTACGGCGGCGGAAAGACGCTACCGCCCTCCTCCCTCCCACGGAGCCCCAGCGCTTACATGGCGTCGCGGCGGGCGGTCCCCGCCTCGGAGGACGGCTCGGCGGTGGGCGGGCGATGCCCGCCCACCGCCGAGCCGTCCTCCGAGGCGGGGACCGCCCGCCCTCAGGGAGGAGGCAGCCCCGGCGGCGGGAATTGCTCGCCTCAGCGCCGCCCGGGCGGGAAACGGGAGGCGGGAGTAGCTCCTCCTCCGCCCCGCCGGCGGGGGCCGAGTGTGAGGTAAAGGTGTGAGAAAGAAAATAGTAAATTTCAAGGTATGTGTGTAAAATTCAAAGTATTTGGGTTTTTTTCTTGTTGTATTTGAGAAAATCGATTGGTTTCAGTTTTTCTGTATTACTCCTTACCAAAAATCAGGAAGCAAAATTAAAATAGATATACAAGTGCGACTGGGACACATAYGCTGAAATGTATCTGTTGTTCCAGGCAAACCTTAATTTATGCTTAAGGCAAGCTGCATCTACCCACATGATTTATTGCTACAAGGAAATCTCATTTGGCATCAAAGTGATCGCAACACGAGCTTCAGGTAACAGAAAAAAATAAAAACACATCACATAACTAAGTATTGCCAACTTCAACTTTAATAATGGAACCATCACTTTTTTGCCATCTCGGCAATAACTTTAAGGGGAATAAAAACTTCCCTACAAAAATAAAACTAAGCTTGTCAAAATTATAAATAGTTTAAATGTTTGTTTTTAAAGACATACATTTTCATGTTTCCCTGTATTCCCCCTCCCCCTGCCCGTATCATTTAATCATTCTGGTACCATCATATAATGAAATGAAAACAGTTTTGCAACAAAAGCTTTGACAGTTCAATCTGATGCTAAAATAAGAAAAGACTGACTAGGCATGACCATTTCTTTTAAATTAAAGCTGTTGTAATTGCCAGTGTGTTAAAAAAAAAAAAAAAAAAGGAAAAAAATTAACCCCACACATGACATCTTACAATAATTAACCGTGGACTAAGACAAAATTAAAATATAAGTTTATTTTGGTCCCCCACCCCCACCCCCTTCACCCCAAATCAAGACTCATAGTGCATACAACACTGATTGAGGTTTTTGGCTAAAGTAAATGCAGATGCGCCTACTTAAAAGACTGATAGTTTAGTTCAAGTAAAAACAAAATTCACATATTTTTATACTCCACTTTTAGACTCAAACAGTGTTTAAATCTGAGCAACAAATGGTTCAATATTGACCGCGATTATGTAATGGTTACATAGTTATGGGCAGATACATAAATAAAGTAGATGTTAACAGAATACCCACTGACATGCTGCTGCATTCATAGAAAAACAAATTGTAACAAAACATAAAAGCATTCCCTGAACCATTATAAAGTGTCTCACTTGAGGATAATGTTACTAACTCACACATGCACTACAATGTTACATGTGAAATTAAAAAACAAACAAGATATGCCTTATATATACTTTATAGTTAGTCCTACTCTTAAATTTCTCTTAACACTTTAAAACATTATGATTGTCTCATTAAGTTTGCAAAGTCTTTTTACCAAAAAAAAAAACCAAAACCCAAAACAAACACAAAAAAAAACCAAAAAAACAAAAAACAAAACAAAAAAAAAAACCAACCAAACTGTGAAGAGTTTAAAAAAAAAAAAGTCCTACTAAGGAAAGGAAACAAAGGCACAATTACATCAAATTAAGGGGAAGAACAGAAGCATCTTGGAGTTTCACACAGTATCCATTAGATGTCACCAAAGTTTTAACAATTCCTTAGGAATTTAAAACGAACACCCTAAGAGTGGAGGGGAAAAAAACCCCCACCAACTTCTGCTGCTCCTAAACCGTTAGCACTCCTCCACCCCCCCCACCCCCACCCCCCCCCAATATATAACTCATTTCCTCTCGGCATGATAATGACTAAAGTATCAGTTACTCAAATCTGCCTCATGCTTCTATTGCACACCCACTTCTTTGGTTTCTTTTGAACGTGCTTTTTAGATAAATAACTCTGAAAGAACAACAATTATATTTACAGTAAAGTAAAAAGTTTTCTTGCTACATTTTTCCTACTTTTAAATCAAGTAAATCAGCAGTCTGCAGAATTTGGTAATCAGTTTTTCAATTAAGAATTTAAAAACCATAAGGAAAAAAACGTTCTGAATTACTAAAAGCAAGAGTTACTAAGCTCAGTCACCAACACAGTCAATAAATGTTAATTTTCTGCTAAGCTGGAAACATGAATAAGAAATTCTACTTTCTTTGCCTGACTGAGCCTTTAACAAACAAAGAAGCAGAGGAAGCTATTTTTGTCTTTCAGATATGACAATTCAAAATTATCCAGCCTAAAAATGGATCACTGAGCCAGAGGAAAGATCTGACTTACAGTAAAGACCAAATGCATCTCTAGTTATAGCTTATGCCTAAACACTCACTAGATGGGCATTTCTCACAGAGTTATCTGAGACATTGTCCACTTTTCAGAATTCAAGTAAGCAGCCACCTTTTAGCTTTGCTGCACTTTTCAAACACCCATTACACGTTTATGTATCTATTTTACACAGCTTCTCCAGTAACGACTTGTATGTGCAGCTCCACTTCCATTCTTATTTAGCTTTTGCCTCTCATTCCTTCCCATTATTTCTATTATCTTTATTTCTTTTCCAGTGTGGATTTATGCAGTTAAAAAAACCATAAAACTTATTCACAATATAACAACATCCTAAAACTTTAATCATGTAGAATTAGTATTTTAACTTTCCTCTGTATAAATACTATTTCCATTTAAAACCAGTCCTCCTCTGTCAGCTGTTAAGAGTTCTCCTCCCTCAACTCTTACCTTCTTTTCAACTTTCTCTTTACCTTCTCCAGAAAGACCACTTTAAAGCCTTCCACAAATTTCACAGAACCACAAGATCTCATTTGCCTTCCATCTATAACAGTTCTCTCACAAATTATACAGTAACTATTTGAAAACAGAAAGGTAGTGCAAATCAATTTCATCTCAAAGATAGTGCTCCAACTAATTCTTGTCCAGACAGTTTTATTCATTTTTTAACCCATCAATTTGCACATCCTTACTTGTAAAGCTACCATTAAAGCAAAGAAGAAAAAAAAAAAAAAAAAAAAAAAAAAAAAAAAAAAATCTTATTTCATAGCATCCTAGAAAATTGATTACAGTTTCACAGCTTGCACCAAGATAACCTGGAAAACTCTCTAGGCACGCAGAGGGTTGCAAACTGATGTACAAACATGCAGAATCCCTTACTTGTGGGTGCAAGATGCTAAGTGACCTGGCTTGTGGAACTAAGTCTATAGCAAAATTCAGGTACCCTGGCATCACAAAACAGTCTTCCGAATAAAGAAAACTACTCTCTGCTGCTCTTTGTACGTTGGGTTTGGCATGCTATACTGACATTTGGTAGCGTGCACTTTTCCTGAGTGTCCTTTGGCCCCCTTTTAACCAGGTTTCCACACCCCACCAAGGGCTTCTTCAAGTTTGTCTCTGTAAGCTGCGTAACGCTTCTTTAAGATTTGCAGTTGCTCATTTTCTTCTTTGTCCAGTATACGCAAGAAGTTTTGCAGTTCAGGAATACTAAAAGCTTCCCACTGGAAAGAGAAAAAGAGAAAAGGATGGATGAGATGAACAGAAAATACACAAATAACTTATATATACACAGTATTTTTAAACAAAACCTCAGACACACAAAACAATTTCAAACTGAAACAGTACCGGGCACCCTCCTTGCAAATCTTAGGGATCTGAAAACATTTTACTCTTTTAAACTGTTTTTTGTTCTGCAAGTAACAACGGGTCAGTCTAACCACAAATGAAATGTTTACAAAAGGCACAAAGTAAATATAACAAGAAAAAAAAAAAAAATCTGCTTCCAAAAAATGGATCATCTTGTCAGCGCAGATCAAACAGAAGCCTACTCATCCATGAAGTTAAACACACACACAAAAACAGCATGAGCGTAACATACCATAACTTCTCCAGTTTCATGCTCACGTAGAACAAAACTGAGCATTTCTGTTCTGGGGCCTGCCACCAAACGCAGGTAGAGGGGATGTTCTCGGTCTGACAGCTTGCATGTATAAACTGCAGGAGAAGAAATCACAGTAATTATCAATCTTTACTAATGATGTTTCAAGTGCTTTGAATGATTAACGCTAGCTAACGTTAGAAAATTTCAGAGATATGCATGTGTAGCCACAAAATTTGCGCATTCTACATACCATCTACATATTAGTCTACATACTGGGTTTGAGCAAATGAGTTTTAGGGAGAAGCTGAGCAGATGACTGATGGTAACAGTGCAACACTATATTCACATAGGAATGAAATGGCCTCTAGTCACCACAGTACACCATCTGAATACATGCAGGGGAAAAAGCACAAGAAAAAAATACAACACAGGTCTGCTGCTATAACTAAGCATTTAAGACATCAGAGCTGTGGTATCACCATTCTGATACCTTTTCCACTTAAAATCTACTACACAAAGTCTAAAAGACAACTCTGCCTGCCTGACATGGTTGGTGTGACTGACAGCCAGAAACATCTGAGCTCCTGAAACTGCTCTCAATGTCCACGGAAGGAGGCAGATTCTAAGTGCAAGAACACGATGTTGGCAAAACGCACTTTTCACTAAAAATACCTTCTGCATCTTCAGGTACTTCCAAACACAATATACTTCTAACAGCAGTCAGCGCACTGGGAGAGCCATGTGCACTAACACACATGAACACGGTGCACGTGCCCACAGTGCTCGTCACCTCAACAGCTCTCTGCCAGTGCAAGGACTTCAGGTATCATAGACACTATGGTTTCTCTTTTTAAAAATCTGTCCTGTAATTTAATCTCACAAATCTGCAATATATCAGGCTATCTGAAATTTAGAGCCTGATAAGGGGGCATCTTAAATAAAAATATAATGGACTGCAAGGCACAGGAGATATGTATAGATGGTTTAGTGGGTTCTCTTGTCTTTTGTGAATTATCCTGAAATATCCCCCAAATCATTTACTCTCTTACACATGCTACTTCTCACAAAGAAAAAAGACGAGAGAGAACAAGATCGTCACCTCCTTTTATCCGAGTTCTTCCACCCCGCTTATTTCAAGTATTCCTATAGCACAACTCCCTCCCCAAGCCCCCATAACTACCAAAATGCCACAAGCCTAACTTGTACCTTGGTCTTCTTTGTGACAGCGTTTATAAAGTGCAAACTTCGCAGGGTTGTCAGCCACGAAAAACTTCTTGAGCAAGGCCTCAATAACTTCACGGACAGTGTTAGTGCTGCTGATGTGAAGGGTATTCACGCAGCCCTCCGGCAAGTAAAAAGCAGTTTCATTATTGCTGTGAGTACACCTCCCCTGGCTCTGGGAAGACTGCACAGTGATCGGTCTGCATAGTTCCATCTGAACTTTGATGAAGCCAGTGTAAATCCCATTCGCGTTCTGCATCAGGAGGAAAGTATCGAACTGTTAAAATTCATAATGACCATTTGTGACCTATTAGTGGATTAGGCAGATTAAAATGGTCATAGTGAACACTATTTGAATGCCACTGTAATATGTGACGTCTCATAAGAAAGATACTGTTTCAATAATTCAGACATTTATTCTTTCTGGTATTTCTGCTGAATATTAATTTTTTCGTAATTATAACTACTGAATTCTAAGAGTATTAGGATCTCATCAAGCAAAAGGTACTACAAACTAGTGGTAAGTTTTCACATTAGGAAAGAACTATGAAGTGAAGTAGACCGCTAACATGCATCTTTAACAACAGATTTTATGCACAAATACAGAAATTATCTCCCACATATTAGCTGTGCTTGTCAAATCAGCCTAAGGCATTTAGATGCTCAAATCCTGCTGCCATTCAAAAAGAACCAGAATAAATGCCAATCTAATCARCATTTCAAATTATTTATTCCAGTTGCTTCTGAAAGACAAAATAGTAAAATTGATTAAACCTTACTGAGCTAGAAAACTTTAGGCAATTTGGTTTTAGGCATAGTAAGACCCAACCCACATGCAAACACACAACAAAAATCTTTTTTTGCACTGTTGTACTTATATGGTTTAGGATATAATGGAATTTCAAAATTTTAATATACTATACACCCACAGGAATACATAATGTATCAGAAAAATGTGGACAACACAACAACTGAATAACAGCTTGCTCAGCAGACAGGTCCGAATTTTATTAGTATGGTCTGCAGCAGGCTAGACTGAGCCTTAGACCTGGTCTATAATCCTTGGAAATTAAAAACCTATATGCATTCTATTGGCTGTATTGTCTGTGTTATAGGGGTGGGGGGAAGGAAGTCTCCTCACGCTGAAAACCTGTATGACTACAAATTAAGTCTCCCATAATAAATATTGCATATTTTAACTTTTTTCATTGGTTGAGCATCTTTATCAGAGAGATACCTGACAAAAATTTATCTACACAAACAGGATAAATATATCTTCATGTTTACCAGCTGATGGTTTTCATCTGACAAATTTACATCTTGGTGTCAACTGAGAGTTTATCTTAAACACATTTCAAATGACATATTTTTTTGTACTACAGTTTGTTTCAATCCGTATAAAGAGAGCTACATGGATAAAAACATTTCAGATGTGAGATTTAATTTCCAGATCTAAGAAAGAGTCTCTTATAAAGTCATTAAAACAGAGATAGTTTCATATGTAAGATGCTGAGACTAAAATGATTCACAATGCACTACAAAGTTACCATTCAATTGCTCCTATTAAAAATTACAGGAATCCTATGCAAAACTTACCAAGGTCATCTTTAATTTATCAGTGACAGATGAATTATAGCTTTGTATCTTCTCTTTAACTTCTTCTTTACTGAGATAAACATGAGGTTCTCTCTCCTTCTGAACATCCTTCAACAACAACAGAGACAGCAGTTTTAGAAGACAAAATAAAAAACAATTCCTTTATGACTTTGGATATGAGCATTCTTAGTCCAAACAGTAATTATTCCACAGAGGCTCAACATACAGTAATTAGCTGTACAGCAATAGAAAGGATTAACAGGTTAGGCAAATCAAACAGAACACTTGGACTGAATGGAGACGGTTAAATCAACACACCCAAAGACACTTGTGTCCTTTTTTTGCCAACTGTTTTCATTCAAATATTTATCAGCAGTATGTAAAACAGCTCAGCTCGTTTTATGGCTTGATTTGCTCATGTCAATGCTATGCAATGTTGTTGAGAATACAGTTGCAATTTTCATTAAATATTACGTAGGGCACAAATGGGTATTTCTAAACAAATGAAGACTATATATGAAAACAGCAGCGTGTAACAAGTAACACCAACAATCCCTGTGTGTGCCAACAACGTAAGAGCATCCCTGCATTCCAACGTGACAGRCAGCATGTTACGCACAGGGTCACTGACTACTATGTGAACCATTACAAGTAACTCTCTGGCTATATAATGTTACACCAAATTCATGTTTTTTCCATGGGGAAGGCCCTATTAGATTTTTCAACTGCTGCTTTTACAAGCTTGCTACGGATTTTACATGTGGCAGTAAAACCAATCCCTGGAGTTGGATTTTATCCAAACAAACATTTGTTCCCAATCCGTATTCCTGCAGCAAACTAGCGTTATAAATACACTCCGGTTTCCACCACTCGCACAAATGCCATATATAGTATGAAAGAGTTTCAGCTCTCAGCTTTAATGATTTAAGACTTCACTTAGAAAGGGAGAAGCTTTGAAGAAGCTTGCAGCTTTCAGGGTACATCTGAACACAGGAATATACATTCACTGTATGGACAAACCATCAAGTCACAGTGTCCCAATCTGTCCTCACAAGCACATCCCAGCAGAGCTTATCCTAAGAAAGGATTTCCCTGACTTCAGTGGCCAGTCCTGTTTCACAGTCTTTTGGACACCACTCAGCACACACCTTCGCAGGCACTTCAGTTTGCCAGACACGACCGCAAAGATGAGCACATCTGGTGCGGAACTGTAAGTTTCCATTTGCCAGAAAGAATCTGCAGAATTTTTTCTGTCTCCTAATTTAAAACCAGCTAGTTTTAGCTCTTTGGGGCTTAGTTTTGCTTTTCCTATATGGTATTTTACTAAATGACATGCTGGAGCGGACTTTTTTCCCATAGCTATAAAAAGAAAGGTGTGGTCTGAATGGAGAGCTGGAAGCCAGAAGCTTTGAATTCTGATCTGGGCTCAGATACTGATTTCCTGCACAACACAGAGAACATACCTTTATGTCACACATCAGGAAACTGAGGCAAAAAGGAACACCAGCCAAATGCAACTCTCCTATTAGCTCCTTAAGCACAACTCTAAGATTGTGTAGCATCTTGCACAGTTGCCAGACCCCACCTAGTCTATTACAAAATACCAAATTACTAAATGTTTTCAGAATCCAAGTCTCCATTCTCACTAGAGAAATTAAGCTTTCTTGCCCTTCTATTTTTCATCTTCCCCCTCTCCCAAACTCTGCCATAATAATGACAGATACAGCTTCATCTAAACTTCTCACTTCTTCTCTCCAGAGACCCTTACAGCTTTGTAGTGTTCTATTCGGGGGCAAATGGATAGTTGTAAAACAAAGCAGGCACAGAAAAAAAAAAAAAAAAATCTAAGTAGTAACTTTTTCTCTGAAATCGAAGTAAATGTTATTGCTGTTTTCATGCTTAGAATAAGTATCAAAAGTAATGACCCACAGTCAGAGTCTGGAAATATGGGCACTCTAAATGTTTGACTTCAAATAACGTTGTGGGAGGGGGCTGAGACAACCTTAGCAGTGGATGCTGAAGGGACAGTCTGCAGTCCTCTGGCCATGAAGGTCTGACAGAACATTTGCCATCTATATGACTGATTTCAAGAACCCAAGCTTTAACTTGGAACRTTCCTGGTCTGTGTAGCTGCAGACAAGCCCCTTCACATGGATATCAGCCAAGACTCATCTCTCTGAGAGACGAGCATGTTGCAGAGTTTGTACCTCCCCAATCTGCTAACACTACTGATACTGAACTTCCAATAATGGACACCTGTTTCAATATTTATCATTATTCTACTGCTGATGGTTCAAGCAGATACCTCTTATCTACCCTGTTGGAGCTGATTAGCATCATGACTACTGAAGTCATATACAACATCCATTATTATGAAGAGAAAACACTGACCAGAAAAGAGAAAAACACTCACCACCTTTCCTATGTTCAATCCTCAACCTTTGTTTGAAAAACCCCCAAACAAACAAACAAACCCAACAAAACTTCACATTAACTTCTGTGCACCTCAAGAGATTTAATTCCGCAAAAATGACCCTTAATAACCGTAGATGACAGAGAACCTATTGCCTTTAATTGCACAGGCTAAGTTCACAAGGCTGACGGCTAGAAAACAACCTGTCTACATTGTATCAAAAAAAAAAAAAAAAAAAAAAAAAAAAAAAAAAAAAAAAAAAAAAAAAAAAAAAAAAGAAAAAAAAGAAAAGAGAGAGAGAGAACTCAGTAAAGAAATTAGTAAGTACAAGCAGACAGCAAGAAGTAACTTTCTCCTATTTTCATACACATTTCTGTCCTCCCAAGAAGTCACATTCTTCTAGCAAAGTGATAGAAATTTGGCTAGGTTAGAAATGACACAAGTCCATGAGATCACTCTAGTCCTGTGGACTGCCATGGAACCAGGCATGACGAGCGAAACCCAAGCATAGCATCCGAGTAAGATAATTTCTGCTGGACTTGGTCTGGTGATACCTTGGAGTCAGGTCTGTAACATGTATTGGAGACTACAGCGCCAAACGCTAAAAAGGCTCTTGATAGAGCCAAACGCATTTGCAAGAGTGGGTTTGAGGGTGCTGGAACTGATGGGAACAATGAGAGAGAAAGGGGTGACTGCATGTGTTGGTGATGAGCTAGAGGTAGCAGCTCCATCAGGCTGGTGGTGAGGGGGACAGGGAATCAGCTGATGTTCAGAGTAATGCCAATCTTCTCAGGTGAGGCTCCGCTACAGAGCTGGTGGATCACCAGGCATCACCAGGGGAGTCATCATTCCCTCATTGAGTAGACATGATTCCCTAACTTGAACACACCACTGGAATTTCCGCCTTCTTGCATCAGTACTAGAGGCCAGGCAATTTTGGCAAAGTTTAATTCAGCACACAGAAAACGTAGAGCCCCATTTATGCAAAAGCTGAGATAACCTCCTTCTGTAGCATACCGCCAACAAATGCAGCTGTAACTAGTTTTCTAAACAACCAAAGCCTGTGCCTCAATTAATTTTAACAGCATATAGATTATGCAAAACTATGACCTGAATGCAAAAAAGGACTACAAGAATTAAAACATTAAAGAATAGACCCAAATCCATTCAAAAAAATGCTATATACAATGGACAGAAACGCTGTTTACTTCAATTTTCAGTCCAGTCCACCATCCTTGATCATCAAGACAGTGAACAGTGGAAGATATCAGTCTCAGGAAAGGAAATATGACTGAAGGAAACTTCAGCCTGAGACCTTCATGAATGAATCTGGAGATACTCTCCCGCTCYCAAACAAAAGCTCAAAACACTCCAACTGCACACACATCAGGGCACATTACTTCAACCAAGCAAACAAAAACTCCTTGCTAGCTAGATGCCAGTGCCTACAGAAAGTCACACTGCTGTCACACAGACTGCAGAGACAGTAAATCCCACATGACTGCTGTCAGGAGAAAGCCAACAAAGGAACACCTCACTGAGTTTATTATGAACAAGAAAGCCTCAGCACACTATGATTCACTGGGTCAGCTGCTCTCAGTGAGTATCATTAAGTAGCACACACAGATTTGAGGCACCTGTGTATTTTAATTTTCCTAATTATACTAACCAACATGCAAAGAGAAGCTGACAAGACGGTATACAGTTTTTTTCCCCCCAACTTTCCTGGAGCCCAATTGCTCTCAGTGGCACTTAACTTTCACCATGCAGCTTTGTCTAACCATGCTTTATGTTAAAATAAGTTAAGTCGTCTTTGACTAGCATACTTAGGTGGGTGGAGAAAGACTTGGCAAACTCATTTCCCACAATTCTCTTATGTCCTTCTGTACTTGTCACCTCCTAACAGGACCCACTAAAGGAAAAGTCCTCTGCTAACTCTATTTAGGTCCAGCAGATCAAATTCCACTTTGTTATCTCAGCAGGTAAATTTATTACCTGTAGAAGACCTTGAGTCATCCAATACAACAGCAGAGTAACAGCAGTAATTAACTCATCTCTACMATGCTTTACAATATGCTTGCATCACGTTGCTCTGAAATGGCCACCAAGTGGCTGAAGGCACACCTGCTCAGGGTGGGACTACTGGAAAGCAATTACTCCAGCCTCAGCTGCTTTAAACAAAGGAGAAAGGGCATTTCAGAGGTGAGATTTAGATGTTACAGCCAAGTACATCTATCATCAGTTCTCGTGACAGTTCTGCCTGGTCTGGTGAGAAAAGCAGTCAGTCTGTGTCACCTGGTGGCTCACCCAGCCCAGGACAAAAGCCACTTTTTCCACCGTGGCCCTCCTGTGCCCCCCAGGCGTGCTCCGCAACCCCTGGCACAGCTCCTTGGAGCCAGCGCACTGCTGAGGCGCGAGGGGCAGCACGCTCCAGCCAGCCAATTCATCCCTAGGCCGATTCAGACACAGCTGATTCATCTCCAGCTCCCTACAAAACGCCCAGCGTGCACGCCTCACAAAATTTGTATGCTGGGAATTGTGAAACTGCCTTTCTTCAAAAGTTAGGCCTGGTGCTGAGTTTCCTAACCACAAATCTTTGCATATGTCATAGCAGCAGAGTGAAGTATAGGCACAGTCAGCAGAGCAGTTCGCACTGCGTCTTCTTCTGTCAGCCAGGACCTAGATGCCCCTGGGCTTAACAATGGCATTTCTGGGTGCTAGTGTTCAACAAAGGAATTTTCTCTATAAAACAATGCACAAACATTTCAATGATATTTTTGTCAAAAAAATAATCAAACTTGAGTTAGGTGTGACTCCTCCATCACTTAACCAAATGATATTCTCAGTAATGGCTGCCATGTCATCACCCCTTCCTCCTCCCAGCCCAATTAAGTGTGTTTTCCTCATCAGAGCTCCTGGTCTCCTTCCATTCCCTGCTTCTCATGTTATCTGCTACTTCCTCAGCCTAGCACAGATGTGAAAGATAAAAACTAATCTCAAGGAGACAGTTCAATACATCAGAATCCATACAGATGATATATCTGGGTCCAATATACTACTTCTAGTCCAACCTATTAACTTCTGTGAAAATCATGCTGTCCTTCCCAACACTTACAGCGCACACCATCGGCGACCATTTGTATTAAACCCATTCCTCAGGTCAACCAAAGCCGCATTTCATTCTCAGATGAAATTCCTAAGCAACAGCTGCCAGTGAGAGGGAAATGAGGCAAGTGCTTTCATTTCCCCGAGGGGAATAGCTGGTCTTTCATTAGAGCTCATGATGCAATGCCTCTTCACAGTTGAGCTTCCTCTCAACAAAAAGGGCAGAAAATGTTTTTTTTCTTTATCGCCTCCACCCCCCATGCACATCTCATTTATTGTATCGYAGATGTTTAGAGAAGCAGCACTCTCTTTTTAACATTTATGCCCAGTGCAAAGCCCCCCAGAGACTAGTTCAGCATGAATCCTCACAGAACACAACTAAAACTGCACAGATTGCAATTAAAATGAACTGCAAATCAAGTTGTGGTCCCTGAAAAGAATCACATCACATCTGGGACTTTCATAAAGTCCAAGTCCCACGGTTACTGCCAAACCCTAGTCCTGCATGCAGTAAGAAAGCGCTAAGCTCAACAGCTAGCAAGCTGCTATGGGATGAGGCTGAGAAAAAGTTCCACAAACAAAGAAAACCCCAAAACCCTGAAGCCCATTTCCTCAGGATCCTTGCCTTGAGACAGATGCATGGCTTCCCCAAACTGCTACTACAGGCTTTTATTTATGGAGGAATACAAGAAAGTCTCTCTCTTCTATCTGATCTCCTATTTTCACAGAACTTCTAGAAATTAGCATCTCTGAGGAATGGGGAACCAAGCTCCTCTTAACATTTCAGCTTGACAGACAAAGGAAAATAAAATGAACGAGAGATTAACCTATCCCAGGAATGTATTAAAGTATTTTCATAAGAATTCTAAACAACCAAAGACCTGTGGGAGCTCAAGCCAACTTTTAAGCCATGTCAGTCCCTATCCCCTGCCCTCACATTTCATATTAATCCCACACATATAGTGACCCTTGATTCAGTCAGATGAATGAAGATGCCCTGATCTGGCTGTAAATTGTGGCCAGGAATCATTTTTGAAGTAAAGTACTGAGGCTTTAACAAATGAGAAATGCAGCCTTACCTACATTAAGGGGGGGGGGGGCGGAATCTAAGTCTTTTTCAAGTCATAAAAATTGCAGCTAATGCATCCTATTTACATCATGTTTGCATTAAAGAAAGGATTTAACTAACAGTGCTATCACACAACAAAAAAGCCTAGTAGATAATACAAGAAAGAAAACAGAGCAAAGGACTTCTGATCTCAGTTGTTGCTACTTCTACAAGCAAGAACTTTCCTACAGCCTGCCAGCACTCCCACAGGAAAGAAAGAAATTGAAACCTTGCAATTAAATTATTTTGAAACAAACATCTTGCTTCTTCCTCATCCTAACTCTCCTGAGAGCAGAGCAGCTTTGCCAGCAACAGCAATTCTTCCTTCCATCCCCAGGCAAGCCTGCACTCAGAAGATGTGCTCTTCCTTCATTTGAAAGCCTGAGAATCACCAGGGAGAGCTACTGGTCATGTCCATCCACAGTCAGAGACACCAGTAGCCAGAAAGGTATGGAGAAGACCAAATGGGGGCAGGGGGGGTGGGGAGGCATATTAGCATCCAAGCAGCTCCAAGCATTGCACCTGGAAATACTGTATCCTCCTGAATGGGGTGAGGTTGCTCTCTGGGTCAGTGAAAGGTGAATTTTCTGACAGGATGGATGTGGGCAGAATAATCTCTGTATCCTCTTTAGTACCTTCTGCTTTCTGCACTCAGTGTGATCCAGTTCCCACCCCATCAGTGGCACACAGGGCAAGGAAGCAGTCTCTTTTTTAGAAAAAGACTTTGTTTTTCTAAGCTGGTTTGGCTGACCTGAGTCTTAAATAATTATCTTGACAGTCAGAGCGAGTTCAAGAACAGCCTGCACCATGCCCTCCTGAGGTAGCAAGAGAAGCGGTGCCCTCCCAAGTCAGGTGTATGGTGCATCCAGCCTGGTATTCTGCCTCCGACAGCAGCAGAAATAAAGGCTATTTTGAGCGAGCACATGAGCCTTTTCTGCAGCCTCTCTGCTGGCATCCACAAGTGTTGTAGCAGGGATTTAGAGGGCACCTCCCTTCCAAGTCTGTTTAGTGTCCGTTTATGGACCTGGTGATTATGCATGCACATAAACCGTTTTTGAACCTGCTGATACTGCCCGTCTCTACACCTCCTGTGGCAGCAAGTTCCAGAAATTCATGACTGCAGTGTGAAGAAGTACTGCCATCTGCTTTAAGCTGGTCTTCTATTAAGACTGAAGRTGACTTCTGTTAAATTTATTGAGTGCCCCTTAATCCTAATATGGCAGGACCTGGTGAACCCGAGTCTCACGTTCAGCTTATCCATCACCTTTGTGATTTTGTAAACCATGATCAYACACCTCCTTTTTTCTTCTCCAAAGTGAGGAGCCCTGGACTCTTTAGTATTTCCTGAGGTAGCTGCTCCATCCTCTCAATCGTTTTAGAGAAGGGCAACTAACTGCAGTATGCCCCTCCTGAGATGTGGCGACCAGAGCTGCATGCAGAACTCACGACATAGGTGCATCAAAGTCTAGGTGGTCTTYGCTTATTAATTTGTATGCTGCAGGTCTGTGAAAAATCTTTACCTAAGATACCCATGATGCAATGTGGTCTCTCTTCCAGGGCACTTCCATGCTGGTTAAAGAAATCCCCGTGCAACTACCACAGCTTATAATTTTAGCATAATTTTACAAGGCACAGGCATTCCAGTTAGTAAGTAAATACTGGTTACTTTCAGACTATTTTCAGTTTTTCCCAAATACCATCACACAGTGTGGCTTGGCATGCTAATGAAAGCACAGAATGACAAAGGGTAAAGTAAAGCATTATGGCTCCTGTCTGACCTTTCTGATGTAAACACTCATATGTTTATATGGTGAATATTTTTAAGCAGCAGTGAAACAAATGAAGAACTCTAACTTCCCTTTATTCCTTTTAACAAATTATTTTCCTGCAAACAGAGGCAATATAAACACAGTTAATGGTCAGGCATTGTGAAAGGAAGGCTAGAAAAAGAAACCTATTTGTTGGTGACATTAACATTGCTGCTTAAGTTTCATTTAAGTTTATCATGACCTCACCTCTGAAAACCCCTAGTTACAAACCCTGTCATACCCTATATGGCTGTACTTTAACTACTGGCATGCAACCCAGTTTTAAAAAGCCAGTCATCTGTTTAAAGTGAAAACCAACTGTATGAAGAATAGTATCTGAGGCTTGGTATTAGATTCTGTCCCCAAAGACACAGCAGGTTTTATGCAGATTTGTACGTTTTTTTTTCCCATATTATAACATCTTTTTAAAGCAATACATTAAATGATTTAAGTAGAATTTCACAGCTGTTTCAATTTTGCATATTTCAGTAAAACTAGATGTAAGAAGCATCATAAACAGTAAATAACCTCCTTCAGGTCTCCTCTACAGAAAATGCATGAGTTTTGACTGCTGGCTACGTAAGCAGATAAGGGGTTTAATGAAGTAAAATGGATTACCAGCCTCTGTGTGACCTGTACAACAAAATCTAGCTTTAAGCAGACAGTTAGGAAACAAGCTTATACAAGATAGCGTATAGAAAACTAGTAAGTATATCTTGAAAATTAGGTTAAGTAGGGTCTGGAACCTGAGCTATTAATACAGTTAGCAATCAGACAATTAAGTAATATTAGGACCCTGGGTCATTGCACCACAGTACTTGCATGTGACCCTGCAAAGCAAGAATCCAACGTGCTCCATCTAACAGAAGGCAGGAAGAGGTTGTTTGCAATGATAACCTCCCAGGTCTTCAAATGCAGCTATCTACATTTTACATTAAAATCGGTACTGGAAACCAACTAGCCATTCCTGGGCAAGTGCGGGAAGAGCAAGCCCCATGCCAGGCCAAGGTGTGCAGTCTGTCTTTCCCCGGGGTTACTGCCAGTGCTTCTCAAGCTTGAGGCAAGCTCAGTCATGGGCCTTGTCTCAGCAGAAGCTGGGTGATGTGCTGGCTTTTGCCATGTGCGTCAAACACCGTTTTATCTTTAGAGCAACATTCCCTTCCCAGGTTTGGCTGGGTAGTTCAAAGATTGTGTCACCAAATTATTTTTTAAGCCTTCTGACAAAACCTGCCCGTATCAAGAAAAGGCAACAACTTCCTAACCAGGCCCAGCTTCAGGGCCGGTGTTAGACAGAAATGGTGAGCCTGCACATGGTCACAGTCTCACCAACCAAGTCATTTTTGTTTGGATTTGTTCTACTTGAAAGAAAAAGGAAAAAACCAAACCTCTTAAAAATTGCATAGTAACAATTCTCATCTAGGAAACATCATGTAATGCATTGGCTCTTTGGATGAAGTGCAACCCTGGCAGACAGTTTTCCCCTGGTCACAGACACTACAATGACAACAATGTTGTTCAAAAAGATGCACGGTCTCCTCAAGCAAATACTGATCATGGGGGGAAGTTCCTTRTTTGAGGAACATACAGTTCCCTAAAAAATTCAAGAAGTTACTGTCTCTCTCGGTCAACCTGGCGCTGATCTGGTATTTGAAACTTTTCTGAAGGGAAAAAGCCCTCCTCTACCACACATGCATCACAAAACCCCACAAAATTTAGGAACTACAACTATCTTTTTCAAATAAAATCTGCATTTTAAATGCCTCAAAAGCCCATAACAGTAACCAGGGGGAGGGAGGGGGGGAAGTTAAAAGTTGTAAGCAATCACTGGTATCTTTAGTATGTTGAATATGATCACGATAAAACCATCATATGCATTTACAGTCAACTTCTGTCACTGCTGCTTTATAGACATACACATCAAATGGTAAGAGCTAAAAACTAACTCCATCTAAAACCTAATAAAGTTTTCAGTGATTGCAGCTCTCCTTCAACAGAGCAAGCTAGGTTTCATGAAATAAGCCCATAGGAAATATTTTTACACCAGCACTACCTCTTGCACTGCACTTTGTGTAATTAACACTCTACACAGCTTCCACAGAAATACTAAAAAAGGAACCAGTCTCTTCAAAGAGGCATCCAAATTAGGTATTTCACATAGTGCAAACAAAACGACGCACCGCTGCAGCCTAGCCTGCACGAAGGATTTCTTTCTCCTTTTACACTCCAGAAAATTTGTATCACCTGGCACATTTCATTAACAGCTAATACTGCAATGACTGCACCCTCCTGTACAGCCTTTGTATTAGCATGTTTTGTTAAAAATAGGGTAGTATCCAAAAGACATTTCTGAAGCAGCACAGTACAATCATTAGCTTTACCTACTACTGCCAGATCTGATCTGGCAAAAATTCAGTTCAGTATTTCTGGAAAGAAAAAAGGAGAGGGGGCAAACGAGGTGACCATCTCAGCACCACCACCGTGTACTACTATAGAGTAAACTTACGTTTAACTTAATGATAGGATTTTACCTCTCTTTTATATCCCCAGCCTTAAGAGGTCAAATGCTGAAAAATAAATACCAGAACCCTTTAGTCAATTATCTATCTCAAGGCTGCAGCAAACAYGAACTTTTTGGTTCTTTCCCCACCTTCATTCAATTTTACTGGAGTTCCAGTTTGAACTTACTAAAGCTTCAGAGCTCAGATTTGACTGCTGTTCCTAGTAAGAAGGAAAATAAATAAAGAAAAGGCTTGAACCAGTCTTGGATCCGACTTTCCTGCAACTCCCCGGTTTAAGTTATTCTTCTCATCTTGCAGATRATGAATGCAGTTGAGGGGCTTAGATGAGAAGAAATTGGCAAAGGCAGCGGGCCACCGGACCTTAGCCATCCAGCCCCCTACCACCACCCACAAAAGTTCACGTCCTAGTGACCTCACGCTCACATTGGTAAGGTGGTACTTGATCCTCAGACCTCTGCATTGTGAGGAAACTGACCAACTGATTCAGCAAGATTATGCCTTGAATAAACTCATCAGCATGGTAATGATAACCTGCTTTCTGAGGGGTTTTAATCCCTTGTTTTTCTACACCCTGTTTTTATTATTCACGCATACATTTAAACAGACTACCAAGCACTTCAGCTGTGAGCAGAGTGGGGCTGACAAAAAGACAAGTTTCTTCAAAACTCTTATGTTCTCTAAAAAGACAGACAAAACACACTACTACCATTACGAAAATGGAAAACTGCCACCAACTTGTTTGACTCAACCCTTTTTGCAAAAATACACTTGCTGCCTAGTTTCAGTATGAATTTGTTTTCCAGAATACACACACACACACTTATTTCTCGCAAATGAATCCAGATGCCTCAAGTTGTAGACATCCATGCTGGGACAATTTAAAAGATTACTGCTTTTAGCTGTACGCCTGCTTCTCTGCTAGATGCTACCGCTGCCTCAGAAACCAGTGTCAGCTGTCACAGTCCTCATCCAGTAACAGACCCACTACCAGGCTGCAGATGACTTCTACAAATCCAGGAGGCTCCTTTCTTAATTAGGATGAACATAGTATTTTTTTTTTTTTTTTTACAGGTGAAAAAGAACAGGATAAACAGATTGAAAACAAAAGAACTAGCAAAGGAAAGTGGGGTTATTTGGTTTTATTTTTGTACAGGTAAAACAAAAGGCCACAGATTATAAAAATAACCATTAAACAAGTCTGCAGCATAAGAGAACTATGGTGCAATAAACACTTCACCACACAGGTCCCCACTTAACCCAAACACTGTGCTAGCCTGGTGCCATGTATCAGCAGACAGTTTACAGCACTAACATCTCCAGTGGTGATGTGAGCACGCCGCTCCCTCCCCATCAGCTCACGATTTCTCTCTCAGGGCAGACAAGTCTGTAGTAGTGAGTCACTTCAGAATTACATGGCAACTGTTACAATCAGACATTATTTTTTTTTTAAATGACATCAATAAAAGAGTGGGGTGATACCAGTGCTATTTAGATCAACGCTGGCAGGACACGGTGGAGAGAGGAGAATGAAGTAGGAGGTCACAATGGGTAGGCTTTCAAGGGAGGTGTGAACAGAAGACTTTAGAACATGGTTAATGAATATCCCACTGGAAAAGCTGGATAAACAAACTTTTCTTCTGAGGAAAGGTCAGGAGAAAAGCAATTAGGCTGCACTGGAGAAAAGGGCTTGCTTGCTTACAACCTGATGTTATGGCCCGACTCCAAACACAAGTTATTTTGCCATGCTGGAGAATGGCCACCAGGAAACCAGAGAAGGGGGAAAAAGATTACATGCTTTGTTCTTAAGGAGCAAATGGGAGAATGTGTTGATTTTACAACAAAAAGTTCAAAAGTTGTTCTTTTTTTCTTTCCAAACAGCTATTTCCCTGCTTTTATGGGCAGGATGTTACAGGCACAAGGAAACACTGCTGCTACTCCACCT
Organism: Phoebastria nigripes; assembly: GCA_035582835.1. Lineage (NCBI taxonomy): Eukaryota > Metazoa > Chordata > Aves > Procellariiformes > Diomedeidae > Phoebastria > Phoebastria nigripes. The sequence goes on from JAYKAV010003192.1 coordinate 278,455, forward strand.
TTCCTTACGCCCAACTTCTGCTTCAGGAAATGTAATTATGAAGCTCATAAAGGCATGAGATCTGTTAGAGCTGATACGCATTTCAGGTGGAAGGAGAAGAGAGCCTACTAGAATTTTTCATTAAAAAAACCTACCCTTGTTAATGTTAAAGAGAATAGGGAGAATCGGTACCCACCACGCCCTCTAAAAAAACACTCTCAGAAGACAGGACACATTAAAAAGGACAGGCCACCTTATGGACAAGCATGGGATAAGCTGAAAACAGTAGAATCAAAGTTTCCTCAAATAAACAACAAATTCTGCAAAGCAAAACCTSAAATTAATTGCCTTTTAATAAAGTCCCTGAAATACTTTCGTTAACATTTCCTGTACTTTAACAGAAAATACTRAGAATCTTGATGTTTAATTCACGTTTTTAGGGGGAAAAATAAAGCAAGCAACCTGATATCAACTCCATTTTGACAGGGGATCAAAATGAAAGTTTTCATCACCCAACTGGCAACACAGCATTTACCTATGCCTATAAACTTAAACTTCTTAAGTTACTAAATCATACCACTAACTTATCTTATTAGAAGTTTATCAATCTCAGGAGCCATTCTTAGCTTATAAATACACACATGCACACCTAAAACTATATAGACAAGAGGAATCTCCTCAAGAGCTGGAAAAAATAAGAACATATCTGGAACTTCTGACAAACACAAAAGCATTAGTCCTGTAAACAGACCAGTCAGTTCACATCCACTCTTCCACTAAGCATATATAACATAGGTCCATTAATAAGATCTAACTGCAGACTTGCCATGTGTGAAGGACCTCAGCTTTACACACCTCAACCAAACCTATAATGAATTAAAAAGTTTTTTTTCCTTCTGTTCCAAACCTGTACAGGCAATTTCACCAGAACACTGAAATTCAACGAAATTTCTAATCAGTAGCTCCTTTGTGTAACCTGACTACAAAAACTCTTCAAATTAACAAATGTCATAGGTTCATGTAAAAAACTCTTCTGTAATGCCTAGTGGCATGGAGTGGGGAAGGGGGAGAGGAACACACGGTTGTTTCCTACACAGAGTCCTGACCAGGCAATACCACATTATAATGCAAGACAAAAGGCGCAGACCTGCAAACTGCAGACAACAGAACAGTGCAGAGAAGGTATTCAGTTTTCCATTTTTTAAAAGGCGTTCGTTTAGCATCCAAACAATCATTTCCRTCTCACCGACTTGTATTACAAATTCCAAAAGTTACAGTAACATTGTGAAAAGTGTCACCTTTGCACATAAACTGCAAGGCATCCCTGAGCCTAAGAAAGTTCTCTCAAGATGGCAGAGCCTGGTCCTTGATTATTAGGACCATTCATTAGTAAGTCCTAATGAAATCAGTAGAGTTATTTATGCAGTCATTTATTAGGGTAACTAGTAAATCTTAATGAAATCAGTGTAGTTACTTACGTAGGCTCTATAAACATACCAAGGTAACACACACAGATGCCCATGTGTGCACACACACAGGAAAGATATGTTTTTAGAAAAAATAACATGGCAACATCAAAGTGTGGAAACACAGGGACTTAAAGAGAGCTTACTACATGCTTTTAATCAAATGTTTTTTATGATGCAAAGTGGGAAGAAGCCAGCCGCAGCTGGCTGTGGTATTATAAAATCAGCATTTCAGAAAAAGAGCAGAGGCAATCTAAACAAGCAAACTACAAAGGATGCAAGTGATCCTAAGAAAAGATAATGCTGTGGGGTGTACAACCTTGAGATGCCACCACACCTGTCAGTTTTGCTTCAGTAAGTTGCATTTTGTTTGTAATTCTCAACCTAGTACATCTTACTAATTTACATTATTGGAAAATTACCAAGAGTCCCCAAACATCTTACAGGCTTAACCAGACTAGGAAATACCACATTTCTAGTAAGTCATAAGAAGCTTAGTCCTATCCTAAGGAAAGACACTGATCAAAATCAGCAACATCTTGATGTTACTGGTCACATAAGGAGAGCATGCTCTCCCCTCTCTGTACTCCTAAGCAGTTTTACATGGCCATGTAATTAACTAGAAATGAAGCATACCTGCTTCCAGCCACCCTCCCACACAGACACATGGTGTTCCGGGTCRTACAGCCCATACGCAGGACAGCTGAGGAGCCTGCTCTGGGACATGGCTTCCCAAAACACCCTCTGCACCCGACGGAGGGGCAGGCACTGTGCAGACCCTGCATCACGGTCCCCTCTTACCACTGGAGTCCCAGCTCCGTGCCCCAAGCTGCAAAGGATGAAGTTGCATAAGAAATATTGACATTTTCCAACAGAATTAACCCTACTGAGTGCCAGTTATGGAGCTGCACTCCTTTCCTGCTCAGCACATCTCAGGAGTCCATCAGCCACCGCTTTTTGTTTTTCCTGCCCACACAGGACACCTGCACCCAACCTGATTTCAAAACTGGAAAGGGAATTCACATGCATGTAAACAGGCAGGTGTAATGCCATCAAGGAGTCATGCTCTTGTTTCAGTTAGTTCAGATATTGCCAGTAAAATGGGTAACAGAATAATTTTCACCACAGAAGCAGATTCTTTTATATATTAGTAATACATGATAGGTAGATGACCAACTGATGGCTATAACTGGTGATACACTCGGATCTGGTGGGTGGAGAGAGGCTCCCTTCCAGCAGGCACTGGAGTACCAGCTCGTTGCAGTGTTTTGCCCACAAACCAGGGGCATCAAATGCACTCCAGTGCATTAGGACTGCTCATAACCTGAACTCCCACCCCCTCCCCAATCTCTTTGCAAACTACTACTGGTTAAGAGAATAAATTTGCCAGCACAACTGGAGACTCCTGGGAATATTTTGCAAATCAGGTGTAAACAGTAGGCTTCGCAAACCCTTTCTACRTTACACATAACAAGGAAACATTATCACTGCACCCAGAACCTCAGCATTCTTGCGTTTCAGTTTACAGCAAGTCCCACATATCTGTTTAACAGGACTTTTTGAAATACCAAGTTACCAGGAATGCTGGCAATARGACATTAGATTTTCGCATTAACTTTTCTAACATTACGAGATCTTCCAGATCCGACTGCTTTGGTTCAGAAAGAATACTCCCACTGAAAGGGCTACCACCACCTTCCACCGCAACAGCTGTTTGCAAAACGTGATCTCTGTCTGCGTCCAAAACCTCACCGATATTTGCTGTCTGATCCAAGCTGTTTAAGTGACTGCATGTTGCTGGTAGCTCCAGAATACAAAAAGCACTAAACAAACCCAGTATAGTAAAATTAAAGACTAAGAATTAACATAGGAAAGAGGAGCCAGAGAGAGCACAGCAATCCTCATTTAGACTTATAAATAACAGAACGCAACGCCCCCCACACCCAGACAGACTTAGAAACTCCCAACATCCAGCTTGCTTATTAGAAACAAGAGCCACCAAAATGCTGCCAAGGGACACCTGGCCCCTGAAGAGGCCTCTCATTTACTGTCTCTGCAGCTGGATAATGGGGAAAGTCAGTATTTTTCACTCCTGCACTCAAATCAGGAATGAAGAGCCAGTTCAGATTTTGCCATGAATGCACATGTAGTTTTAAGGAGATGAGGTTTAATCTAGGAGTCTTTAATTGTGTGCCTTGGAAGTGAAGTGCTGAGCAAGCATAGGCTATAATCTCTACTATGAACTTGAACATGACCACTAATGGGTTTAAGTACATTTCATTGGAAATAAGGCTACAGAAAGCTATTAAAAATGCTTTCAGGAGACAAATACAGCACACATCCAAGTGTCAAATTCGCAACAATAATTTCCAAACAGATTATTTAAAAAGAACACAAACCATTACCTCCATGGCACACAAGTAATGTATTAACTGATATTGTGGCAGACCACAACAGCCAATTTTAGTTGATCACAACTTTGACAAATGTTAAAAAGCCTGAGCCAAGGTTCACAATACTACGTATCAAGACGACATTTTTCCCCTCTCAAAACTTCAGCCAAAACTGCTCCATTGCCACAGAGGGAGAAGCTGCAGGGAAAYGGTGGGTTTATCCATGTTAGAAATTCATCCAAGTGTCTCTAGAGCAGCTGCGACTGCGAAGGGAGAGCTGCAGAGTCCAGGAGGATGACAGGGAACCAGTGGGGAAAGGTAGCGCAGGCACAGCAAGTCAGGGCCATGCGCTGAAGGAGATGCATTTAGCTGTGTTTCAGAATTGTTGCTCAATTCAAGGACCACCTACTGTTTAAATAAATGAATCCATCTTTTTGCGCAGTATCATTATACTTGTTCCCATCAACAACCAAACAAAACCTTAGAACAAACCAATTCATTTATGGTTTATCATCAGTATATTTTTCTCCATATAGCACTGTTTTCCTCGCACACTTGCAAACACAAGCATTTTTAGGTGTTTTGTGGCAATATTTGCATCAAGCAACTGTGACTGCAAGGCTAGGTCTGCAAGATCCCTTGCTGCAGAAACTGGAAGGAGCCCAGCAAAGGAGGCAGGAACAGTGGGAGGAACCTCTCGGGGGAATTCGGCTTGGCAGGAATGGGTTCCACCCCTGCCCTGAAAAGGAGTTTTAAGTACAAAAATATCCACACTAATGATCACTAATGGCAGGTTGTCTCCTTTTAGGGGAGTTGACTTGAGACCTGATAGTAATTAGGATTTGCTGGGTCATGAACATTCACATCTGCAAGTGAAGCAAGCACGTGCAGGATCTGTGCGTTCTCTGCAATGTGAAGTACACGCAGAAGTCTGTTGCAGATGTAGATCTAACCAGATCAGAAGCAGAAGACATTTCTTACTACACAGAGGAGGGAGCAAAKAGGGGAACAGGATGGGACACGAGACCCTGATCTGGATCAAAACACCCATTCCCATGCCAGGTGATGCAGCAAGACAGGAGGAGCCAATTCCACCAGATAAACTCAAGTGCCATATTTGAGAAATCCTAGCGCATACAAGATGCCTGCRCAGGGCTGGCAGATATGTCAGAAGTTTAGTGGGATGCCCGCAACCCATCAAGTGGCAGCAGGAGACTGGGCAGAATATACATCCCACAGTACCCAAAACGACACCAGATACCTCTGGTTTAAGCAGCTGAGTCCCAACCTATACGTTGACTTGGTGGTGAGCTGAATTGCTCTCAGCTCCGCTGCCAGCATTGCCAGCGAGACACTTGCATTCGCACACCTGCGTGTCAGTGTTTTAGTCCAGAGCTGAATCCTACCCCAGTGACACCAGCAAGAAGCAGACTCAAAAAACACAGAAAGACAGGTGGTTTTTGCAAGTAACAGTTAAATCTGTGAAATTCCATGTCACAGGACACTGGGGATGCTACAAGTTTACATGGGTGCAAAAGCAACTAGAAAACTCACAGAAGAAAATAACCTAGACTGCAAATCACAAGAGGCTGAACACTGTTCTGGCAAAACACCACTGTGTATTTGTCCTGTTTCTCTATTCTTCCCCTGGCACCTACGATTAGCAACTGCCAGATGGAATGCAGGTCTAGCCAGACTTTTTATGGGTATTCACACATTCCTTGTTTCAGCATCCACTATGGAATGGAAATATCACCACTGCACGAGAGAGAAAAACGAACAGTGGGTCCCAAACAGAGGCCCAGCTAACCAAGGTGACTGCCAGATGAGACCTGCACAGAGCCTGAGGTGAACAGCTAGGGATCACCCAATTCAATCCTAACACAAAACCGACTTCTTAAAGCCAGAAACATGAGTAGTGGTGCACTTGCAGATGGGAAGAAGCTCTTGTTAATATGTTATTATTGGAAGGCACGTTCACAAACATTTGTGAAATATCATAGGAAAAAAAAAAATGTATGTTGAAATGATTAATTCTTCTTTTAAAGCAAGCTTTGAGTACTGTGCAGGAAATTTATGGCCTTATGCCACATATTCCACAATAAGGAGAAGGGGAAAGACTCATCAAGATTAGCACCATATATTCTGTGTACTGGATGAGGCAAAGAGTCTGTGGGAGGGATGCTGGCAAGCAATAATGTAATTAAAAATTGTAACCTAACCCAGAGAGACAAGGAGGAGAAATAACGCTGGCTTTTCCAAACTAGGAGACAACTTGACTTAGTTRTCCGGTGTTTTTAAAAATAAACAAACACACACTTTAATGTGGTCATTTATAAAAGAATTATTTTATTACCCAGAAAGCACAATCCAGAATTAGAGTACCATAGAGCTAGGATTCATCAAAAAACTATAAAGAATGTGATGAGACTTTACACTTAAGGACAATGAAATGTTTTCAGATGAGAACAGTTACACTTAACTTCACATGACTAAACCCTGGCATGCATACGCGCATATATATGATCTCATACAAGAATTCTTATATGAGATTATATATAATCTCATACAAGAATTCTGCTAAACAACTATTTATTTTTAAAAGATTTATGATAAACTAAAAGATGTTGTAGTTGGGCTTGAATGAAAAAATAACCACAAGAACAGATGAAACACTGCAATAAGTGATCATGTTTTCTTGCTTCCCTCCTTATTAAAATAGACTGCAGCATACATAACTCTCAAACAGACTTTTTTCAAGAGCTCCTCTCTTGGGGGAAGAGTTTATTTAGCTTTTTGCATGAATTGTCTTTAAAACATTTTCTTGCTTTACTATAGATGTTTTATTTAGTTACTACTTACATTGTTGCTTCTGATGAAACACTGTTATAGTAATTGCTTTCTTTTCGTTACTAATGCTCTCCTCTGCTCCTTCTCAGCACCGCATTAGTACCTTGTCCAGCCACCAGACAAGATGGGAGCTACCTCAAGTTTAGCAAGACTGTAACGTTCTTCCCTCTCCTGTTCGAATGGCATGAACAATTTTCAAGCACAAGTCTTGAAGTCAGTGTTTTACTATTAAAAAGACCCTCAGCTTATTTCAGAGCTCTATTTGAAGTCCACAGAGAAAGCAGTAGCGCAAGTTTTCTGTTGCCCTGTCTGGAGAAAGTGCGGTCAACACACCACACGTACAGAAGACATTTTAGAGAGTAGCTGTTCAGAGGTCTCTGTTGAAGAAAAAAAAAACAAACAAACAAACAAAAAAAAACAACAAACACTGCCAAAGAGACCTCCACTCTCCCAAAGAAAGCCTGGCACTCCAAATAACAGGACAAGCTTCAGAGAAGCCAGCTCTTGTTTCAACCCAAGAGGCAGATATGAAATCGTTACAACTGGCTTTCATTTTGACAGGTAAAGAGAGATCTGCAAATCCTACACACTTACAGCACATGAGAATTAATCTATCCAGCCAGGGCAAAATGAAAAGCAAGAATTACCCCCTCTGTTTACAACCTTTAAGGAGGACAGACTTATATTTCCTAAGATCTGCCTTTCAATTGCAACAGCATTAACAGCCTTCTATAAAGGACAAAAAAAGAAAAAAGGCACTATTTCTGCCTGAATACAGGCAAAGAAAGAAACAAGGAGAAATGTGGGAAGTTAAGCCCACAACATATATGACCTTATCAAGTAGGGATACCAAATAAAGAGTGACCTAAAAGAAAAATTGGGTGAACTACCATCCATCTTGCTGCAAAGGATATTAAAAAAAAAAAAAAAAAAAAAAAAAAAAAAAAGGCAAAAAATG
>JAYKAV010003192.1:286176-308769 GCA_035582835.1 Phoebastria nigripes
AATGTCAAGAAGGAAAAAAAACACCAAAACCCAACACTTAAAAGGATAATAAAGAAAAGTATGAGCAGACAGGGTATCTGGTCAAGAGTTCAAGACCGCATTCAAGTTTCATGGGGTAATCGGATACTGCGTGGAAGCCAACATAACAGGACGCCCTTCCTGAGCAAACGAAAAGTTATCGGCTGGAAACTAACCTGTGTTCCTGGGTATTGGGAGGACCAAAACCTGGTTTGCAAGGCAACCCTCAGCCAATTTCTCAAACTCAGCCTGCAGATAATCAGCAGAGTTAATCCCTSTCTCGCAAGACAGACTTTTTCCTAACTGAAAGGAGTGCTAATGAGAGAAGTGAATGCAGATCCTACAACATACATTGTACACGTTAAAAATACATAGAGGCTCTGTAGAAACCCACTTGCACACTTTACATTTCCCTAACCTGGGTAATACAGCAGAGTGGTTCTGGCAGAGGCAAAGAGCTGTGTCTAGCACCACACAAAAAGGAAACTGAAGGTCCTATAGCCTTTCCCTTGAAGCTGCAAAACAAAAAACAGGTCAACCTTCCTTTGTTCATTTTCACGCTTTTTCCAGAAACTTGCACTGATAAGGAAGCTGGGAGGCAGTTGTTTCAAAGTACTATTTGCACAAAAATCCACCTCAGAATCCCACCACCATCTGTTGCGATTTATAGCAGAGATGTTTTTTAAACCATACAATCCCCTGAGGCATGCTGCTTCTCTCACTGGCCCCTCTCCTATGGATTCAGGGAATTCTGCCTTGAGTAGCAGGAACACATAGCTACATCCCAGGGAATTAGATAAAATGGAAGATAAATGTCTTCCCGTATCTTCTAAAGTCAGTGAGTGTGTCTCAGCATTTTGCAAGTTCTGCTACTGCCCCAATTTTGCTATTTTTCCCACAGAAAACCCTTGGGCTGAAGCACGCGTGGGGAGATGATGGAACATTAACTTTTCCTGAACTCCGGTGAAGTAAAAAGGAGGCTACGTATCAGGATAGCACTGCTCCAAGCAGCTGCCAGCAGGTCAGAAGGGCAATGTATGCCACCTGGAGACAGAGTAAACCAAAAAACCACCCCAGTGATGGCAGCTACAGAAAGAGATGGACAGGGAATGTCCAACACCTCTCCTCTCTCACAGCAGGAAGGGGAGTGGAAGTCTCTTTGACAGCTTCCCTGCAGGAGAGGCTTCTCCTGCCGCATCTTGTTTTTACCAGCAGAGCTCTGAAGGACCCACCCACACAGCACCCACAGAGCAATCAGCTCTGCGCCCACTTCCTCAGAGCAGACCCGGGGAAGCCCAAGTGCAGGTGTCTCAACCTATGATGTGGCTGCACCGATGCAGTAAGGGAGCGAAGGCTCCTGCAAATTCCTCTGGTTGAAAAAAACACAGTGGCCTCCTACACAAAGCTTCTGAAAGACACAGACTCCATGAATGTAAATTAGCTTGTTGTCCCAAAAGAGTGTGGGTTAGAAAGAAAGTGCAGATCATCATCTGACCTATCCCACAGGGATTAAGACAGAAACATCGGCATTTGGGGAAAGGAAGCAGCTACAGAGAGTAAATACTCAGGGCAGCAAGCACCTGCATGGAAAGCAGGTAAGTAGCTGTTATCTGACAAGGGAAAGGAGTGGCTGTAGGAGGTACCAGAGATCAAAGATTCAGTAAGTAAAACAGGGAGGAGATTAAAGGGCTGAGCTGCAGACACCCACCCAACCCAGGCTGAGTCAGTACAACAGCCCAGAAAAGACCAGGAAGAGCTCAAGCCCTGGTGGAAAAGGGAGTCCTGCTGCACCCAAGAGACATGTGAGCAGAAATCATCACAGGGGGCAAAAAAATGGCCAAGGTAGAGCTGCGGAAGAGGAATGAAGAAAAGATACAAGCCACTGGTGTGAGTGGAAGGCAAACACAGTCACTGTTCCTACATCACAAGCACTTCCCAGCACTGCAAGTGCCTCAGCATCAGGGTGCTCTTTGGACACGGCAATGGTCCACCATGTCAGACAAAACTGTCTCCTAGCAAAGTCACACTGTAGTCTGATCAGATCCATATGTTTGGGTTGGCTTTTGGGTTGCATTGGCATTGTGTGTCTTGTGGATTGGAGGCGCCGGGGGGGGTGGGCCCCGGGGAGGGGCGCTCTGATGAGATAAGTAAAGAGGTACATCCTTGACCAATTAACCCCATTGTTCCCAGCACATTCCTCTAGAGTAGTCTGACCTATTCTAATTAGCATAGTAAAAACCCCACCCACAGCCAGGAAAGCCCCCTACCCAACGAAGCCCCTTCCCCACTGAACATGTGCAGTAAAAAGACACTGTGACTTTAAGTGGAGACAGGGCACTACAARAACCCACAGAAGCAAGGATTACTAATTGTAGATGTAAAAAGTACTGATAATTGTTTCTCTGAATGTATAAAATGCTTACCGTGTGTTAACTGAGGTGTGCTAGCTTTGTGGCATTACCACCTAGCACCTATCTCTGCACAGACGTGAAATAAACAAATATCTCGGCTCTGTGTGTGAGATTGGCTTATTGCACACCGGGTGAGGGACACCACCACCACCACAGCCTCCACGCCCAGGGGAGGAAACACTTTAAAGAAGCAGTTGGGAAGCCATTTATATTGTATCCCAGTATAAATGCTCAGTGGTCCAAGACATACAGATACTTCTCCTCAAATCAGGTTAAGGATTTGCTATAGAAGGCCAGGAAACAAAGCGCTACACTTCTGACTTCCAGCTCTCCAGAAGCCAACCCCATCCCAGGGAAGGCTCTGCCTTGGCTTGCAGCTTACTCTGCTGTCTGATTTGGCATAACAAATGTGCTTTGATCTCCCTGCAGCAGCTGCTGTCTTCCTGCCCTTCCTGGGCCACTCTCAGAGGGCACAGAAAAAGGTAAGCTATAGCAGCCTGGCCTGCAAAAACATCACTTCAATTCTCCTTTCTTTAAAGATACTATTCATGCTGCATAACAAGCAAAAAAGAAAATGGAGATAAAGAAGAGCTGACTGCAACTAGTCAACAGACTGCTAAGTCAAGTAGTATAGTTTGCTCAGTCATACAATAGACTAAGTAAAAAGAAAACTGGAGGCAAGTATACTTGGTGACCCAGAGGTACCAGAAAGAACAGCAAAGTTGGTTGCCGCTAGCTAATAAAGATGGAGATGAGTCTGTCCCTCCTCACTGTGAAAGTCAAGGAAAAAAAAGCAGCACTTCACTTTTCTACAGTTAAAAAGGTAAAGGGATTTAAAGTGCATGTTAAAGGGAATGGAAAGCCAATTCTTTCCCTACAGAGGTGCACTTCAATTCACCCAATGTCCTCAAATACCTGGAGGCAGCCATCACTTCTAGCATGCATACTGCACCTACTAAGTGTCTCGGAGGAAGCTGCTGAGTGTCACTGACTAACTTCAAATTAAAGCATGACAAGTCAAGAGCAAGGTTGTTCCTATTGCTACATGTGAAACAAGCTTCTAAGAAAGCATTGCTGCCAAGTCCTTGTTGTTTAAAAGTACCTGTCACAACAGCTAAGCCATTTCATTTCAGGAAGTGTTTAAAAAAGAATAAGCCAAATGTAGTGCTAAATTTGAGGCTTACAGACCTCAAGTGCTTTTTCCAAATTACCTTTCATTTCAATATCACATTCAACAGGTCAGAATATGGAAAGGCTTTTCTGAACTTCAAGAGTTAGAAGCCTTATTTTCATAGGTGTCAAGCGCTTGGAGTTGTCATCAACTTCTTCTGAAGGCGTAGGACAAGAGAGAGCTGTCAGTTACACTGAGGAAAAAAAAACCTTTAATCCTTTCCATAGAAGACAAACCAGTAACAACAAAAATTATTTGCACAGTAAAGTCCAAAAGGACTATGAATTTAAAAATGAATCCTTAGTCTTGTCTTTACATTTAATACCACGGTGTGCCTGCAATAACATTGAAAACAAAACACCCCTCATCACTTGCTGCAAGCTTGATACTAGTGCATATTTCTCAAAACATATTCAAGCTAGCTTTGGCAGACAGACTCAGTATGTTTACAGATGACTTCTGCATAGTGTAGATTACCTGCTGATAGGTATTTTCTAAGTACTGAGCTATGAATGGTTAGATTTCAACAATGAAATAAGGTTTTTTTCTGTTTAGCTACCATTTGCAGTGGCAAAAGTGAAATATGAATATGGAAAAGACTACATGGTAGTTTTGCCTCGATTTTTTGTGCTCTAAAATAAAAAGATAGATTTCCTGACATTTTCAACATGTTATCTATTGCCAGTTTAATTTTTGCTAAAAGAAGATTCCTCTTCAGTCTGTCACTTTGGCTAGCCAAGAGAGATGATGGAGAGCACTCACAAGAGTTGTTTTTGAGATGACAAATACTTTAAAGGACCTGTTAGGTATGTATTAGAGTATCAATTCAGACTAGACTGAAAAAGAGACACTCCATTAGATCTCTCCAGAAGAAAGATAACACCTTCAGATTTGGAGTTGTGCATCCAATTTAAGATTTCCAAGAGTAATTCAAAATTGAAGCTACCATTTATTTTCTTAATGCTCAAGACTTACAAGCAGTAGGTAGCACTACATGGTGTGGTGCATCACTTTAAACCACCATTAAGAAAGAAATAAGATATAGTCAAGCCTCTACTGTGGGAAGCTGGGAGGGGAATGTGGGGAGAGGCAAAGCACAAGCAGTGAACAGTATGATGCAAAAAAAAAAAACCCATGTAAGGTGTTGCCATGTTATGACATGGCTGGTACCAAGCTACTGTCAGTAAGCTCTGCTGAACCTAAGTCAGCTCCTCCACAGACACCAAGGCATCCCTGCAACACGTGTCATTGCAAACAGCTACAGTGCAGGATCTTGCTCATGCATGGCAAAGCTCTCCACACCCCAGCCAGCCCTCTCACATCTYAGGCATCTTGACTGGCAAGGTTAAACCTCCAAATGGATATATACTCTTTTCTGGTGGCAGGCATTCTCAAGCAGCTCCACTCCCTCTTTTCTCCTACATTGAGTCATCTTACATACTACAGCCCCACCAAAAGCTGTATTGGCATAAGTAAGGGATAGAAGTAACCAGTGTTACACTGGGCAACACAGCCATCAATTCATGTCACACCATGCTCTTAATGGCTCTTATTTGCTCTAGGGAACAAACACTAAAGCATTATCACCCAGACTTGGTCAAACATGAGTGTTAAATTTTCCTAGGTGGTGTGACACAACCCAACAACTTGCTGCTCTTAAGGACAAATGGGGTATTTCACCCCCTTTCCCTATAGCCATGAGGTCTCACCTCCTCCCTGGCTCTCAGCATTTATTCAATCCCTTGGTGAGGGAAACTCAGCTCACTAACCTGCCAGGAAATTAAATCTGGAAGGAAAGAAAAAATGAGCACAGCTTTCCACTAAGCTAGCAAAACAAGGTCCAAGCAGTACAGGGGGCAGTGCATGTAAGATTTTTTTTTTTTCCAGCAGCTTCAAGCTGCTCTACCCAGTCAACTACTTCCTGACCTACTCACACCATGTGAGCCAAATGTCCTAAAACAAGGTTTCTGGGTTTGGGTTAGTTGCTTCTTAAAAGCAAGAAATTAAAGGCATTTCTATGCAAAACTGGAGATAACATGCCCTAGTCTTCATTGGAATCCTTAAGAGTCTATTCCCCCGGAGAAGAGTTTTAATTGCTATCTGAGCAAATGGGTAAGTAAGGCAAAAACTCAGTATGTACAAGTTTAAATCTAAGGATCTGGACCCATCAGATCCAGAAAGGAATTCAGATTTCAGGTGTATTAATGTGGGTTTTGAAAGAGGATTTGTTCACCATCAGTGAAGCCATTTGGGAAAGCACATCACATTGACTACAGGTGCAGAATTTTTTCCCTCCTAGTTTTATTTTATTCTTCTCAACTTCAGAGAGATTGAAGGCCTCAAAGAGCAGCTCTAATAGGAAAGTACAACAGACACCAGGACTGGAGCTGCTTGTCTCATCAACAAGAGACAGCCCAAGAGCCCAAACAATAAGGGAAGACATCAACTGCAACAGCCCCTGTGCATGCACAATCCTCGTCCAGACTTGCAAGCTCAACACAGCAGGAGGAGCACTTGTAACTACTGAGGCCAGAGCTATTAGGCATGCCTAAGCAGACAACTGACAGCCTTAGAAATTCAACATGCACCTTCAAACTTGGCAGCCCCTCCACCCCCCTTATTTTTTTTCCACCTGGAGCTAATGGACAACCTCACAGGTTACCTCTGCACCAGAGCGGAGTCAAGCCAGTGCGGTTTTGCCCACTCTAGCCCATAACACTTCTGCAGTCAGACAATACATTTCCTCTGCAACCAGAATGAACTGTAAGCTCTCCAGCAAGGGACAGCTGTGATGTCTATTAGATAAGCACCATTCAAATTTTGACTTGGGGCCTGCAGTGAAAAGAATTAGTATGGGAAAACGCTACTTGAAATGACGCAAATCACCATGTGCCCTTTATGATATTACAGGGTCGCCGAGATAAGTTTCATGCATTCCAAAATTTTCACACACTCACTTAGAAAGGTATACACTTAATTAATTTAAATGCAATCTCACATGTCCAGTAGTTGACTATTAACATTAAAAACAACTGCTACTGGAAACAAATCACGGGAAGTGCTTATCCAGAAAGTATTTTAAAATTGCAGAACTGCAAGTATCATACTGTCCTTCCGCATTCAGAAGAAGTATTTCCTTTATTAATCTTTCTAATCAGACTTAATGTTTAAAAATTTCCTACTGTACTTCATGATTTGCCTATAAATCATTTCTTTATAATCCACCCTGCAGGAYGAACCATCTTTCCTTAAAGCATCAAAGTCATCTTACGCAGTTGATCAGATGTGACGATGAAGCAACACATCCTCAATGGGAAAGGCAGCATGGCTATAAGAGGCAGGCATGCAGAAGATACTGAAATTTAGCTGGATGACAAACTTGAATATTCTGTTACTTTATTCAAAACTACTTTCTTGCTTTAAGGTATTTTTACTGAAACTCCAGCTTTTCTCAACAGCCTCTCAGTTTACTGATACCCCAGAGCACAATTAAAAATAAGGTAAGAATTTAACATGCTTCCTATCAACTTGCTGCTAAGGACAAACATACTCATTTGCATGATCCAGCTAAGACATGTAATCAGCTGCTTACAATAACAAAGAACTCAAAAGGAATCCTGTTTTCCAAAGACGGAAGTGGTAGAAGCAGCAAAGAGGAGAAAAAAAAAATAGCATCCTTTGCTCTGACATGTAGTGTCTATCACATATGACTAAACCCTAGGTCATACATAAACTTCGAAATGAAAACTTTTTTTTTCCTTTTGAAATACAAAAGATTGCATCAAATGGAAGGATATTTTGTATATTTGCTTATAAACCACAAAGTTCTCAATCTTGTCCCTCTTACAGCAATTGCTGGGTTTAAAAAAAGATAAGGCTTATTCAGGTCAGATAATTGCAAAGACCAAGACATGCTGTTCCCTTTGCTTTGTTCTAGAAAAGACTGATGTGATTAAGATGAAGACAGATTTGATCTGTTCTTCCTAACAAAGGATTTTCCAAGGTTTGCTTCATCTGGAGGTAACTAGTCTGGTGGAGAGCCCTTTGGTCTCTGCCATACACCGCAAAATGGACCTACGCGCAGATTTTTCACAAAAGGTATCATAGGTTTTTTAGAGTACTGATGACTAACAGATTAAGCTGTTCCAGAAAATTAGTACTGTAGAAACAAACCACCTCGCTTCTAAAAATCATTCCTAAATCCCACTTGTCATTGGAAATCATCCCCAATACCATACAAAAGGTTTGTGCTGTGAGAGTTGGGGGAAGAAGCATGCAGTGATTCTGAAGTAACCAAGGGAAGCCAAAGCACGGGATGGAAAGCCAGATGCCTGCTTTAAAAGAAAACCGAATCCTTTGAGGTTTATAAATTCATTAAAGATGTATCTGTCCATTTTTATCTGTGTCTTGTGATAAGAACCGTTAGTGGAAAGCAGGCATTCATAATCCTGCCAGAATCCACAAGGGGCCTGCTGCTGAGGACAGCTAGCCCAGGAGCTTCCTGGCCAAAAAAGCCCTTTGAAGGAAGTCCTGCAGCACTTCATCCCAGAAGAGCAAGCGCTGAGAGGCAGAGCTGGGGGATGGGAAGGAAGCTCGAGTATCTGCCACTCCAGAGGGAAAGGGGTAACCTCTGTACTGCGATAAATACACAAAAAGTCCAGGGAAAAGGTAACGCCAAGTCTCCTTCACCAGGAGCATTCACAACTCTCCACTGTTTTGATTTAAAAGCAGATTGCCTTCTCTAACTAAGCAGACTCTGGACTGTCTAGGGCAAGAACTGAACTATGCCAAACAACTGTGTAAGAGAGTAAACACACATAGGATGCTTACTCTTCTCTAGATAAACACACAGAACTGACAACAGCACAGCCTCAGTCAGCAGCAATGAGGCAACCCATTTCCCTTCCCCACGCAGCACACTCACAGGGTGCCACCAACGCCAGAGGGAAAGCAGAGGAAGGGGGGCTGGAGGTGCAAGCCAGAACAGAAATGTAAAACAATGTTCCTGCTATAGTCCCTGCCATAAAGAGYCCAAGCTGCTGCAGGCCATACAAACACGGTCTTATTTACTCAACTTTTCAAAACTTCCAGGTTCTCCTTTGTTCTAAAAAAGCAAGGCTGTTCTAAAAACATTTTCTCACTCAAATGACCCAAGGTCAGGGACAGCATCAGCTCCCTTGAATACTGGAAATTCTTCCAGTAGCCTCTGAAAGGGCAACAAAAAAACCCGAGTGGTTTGCATGCAAAGGAACTAAATGAAGCCTGGTTTGTGAGGGTCTTGCATACGATCTACTTGTAAACTAAACTGCACAAGACTTTTGCATGGATGGCTACAAAGGGGCAAGTTGTGATTGAAGTTCTTTTCCCTTGTATGGATTATAATGCTTCTCTCGAGTGGATGCCCTGATGCCGCAAGTGGACCTGCTCCCACTGCTGCCTGTCTCATGGTCRAAGCACCAGTGGGGTCTCTGCAAAACCTGCTTACGGCTTAATTAAAGATCTGTAGAAGCTTCAGTCCCCCATTCCTTTGTGAGATCTGGTCAACATGTTATTTAARCTTAGGAGAGGGAAGGGAAAAATTGCACAAGTCTCACTTCTGCAGGAAACAGAGCTAAAAGTGGGCAGCCAGGATAGTTTTGAGATCCTACCACCAGCAACAAGTCAGAATAGGTTTTGTGTTAAGTTACACTTCCACCAGAGCAACAACTGATTTTGAAACAGCTACACACTACATTGAGAGACAGCGCAAGCCCACTCGTATTTCTGCCACCCATGCTTCTACTTGTTCCATGCACAAACAGCTTTCAGCCTCCCCAGGCACCAGCCAACGGCTCTGCACAAATGCTACGGATCTGTTATGCTACATGACTTTCTTATAGCAATAAGGGAGTTTAAGAGGTTCAGAAACACCATTCTTGTAGCAGCTTCTTGTAAAAGGCTACTGTTCCATCAGTAACGTGGACCCAAAAGCACAAAGCAAAAATTCCCCATGCACTTTTGTAAATTGTGCAAGTATTCAAATAAAAACAGAAAACAATTCATTTTGCTCAGTGAATTAATTTTTCCTCCAGAGATGAATGTAAGATGACAGGTCACCTTGAAAATAAGCCATATCATTAACACAGAACATCTTCAAATTAAAAGAAAAAAGAGACACCATCAAGGTTCAAGGCAAAAGAACAGTCTGGAACTGCAGAACAAGACCTCCTTGGAAAGAGAGCTTTAACTGCCTATCCTTTGCAGCGGCGGGGAGGGGAGAATTTGAAGTGGGACACAGAGCTATAATTGCATGGGCATCTGCTAAGTAGGTCTCCATTTGCTAAGTAGGTCTGTGTATTCTGTTGTGCAGAATAATAAAAAAACCCCCCAAACCTCAAGAGATAAGCACTTCAGCCTGCATAGGGCTTGGACACCTTCCCAGAATTCAGGTCATAAGCAAAGACTCTCATAAGCAATGAGGGGTGCCAGAGCAAACACTTCCAAGCAACTGGTCTGCATTTGTCTGTCTAGCCAAAAATTAAATGATGCACTTTTTCTTTTTTATTGGCAAACATGCAATACAAAAGTACAGCAGCTTTACAAATTTCAGTCTCTCACCCACTTTCACACAATATCACTGTATGTCAACACCCAAGTTTTAAATACTGTTATACTTGGTATATACTTCATCTACTCTGGTGTGTTAACTCAAAAAAAAAAAAAAAAAAAAAATCCTGCATTTACTTTCAAACAAGTTCTCTAGAGAACAGCCAAAGCATCCTGAAGCCTGCTGGAGAAAGTCAGCTGGATTTCCAGCACAGTCACACTCTGATAAAAGTAGTTTCAGACTGAATTTGAAGCTCCATCTAAACTCTGAAGTACATTCCCTTCATCCTGCAAGGGAAGTCAAGGGACTAGCATTGGGCTGCGGTTGCTAGACTTCAGCTTGGACAAACATTTTAACCACCTGTCAATTATCAGCAACCATCTTTGAATCTCCAAGAGAACAGCAGCCAAAAAGGAGGGATTTACAGTTAATAATTACCCAACATACTGGTGTTTACAAATAGGCTTGCTTAACAGATGTCTGGTAAGTGGTATTGATAAACATAATCTGAAAAGCATTTGTATGCAGCCAGGTATTGTTTTGTGACCTCTTCAGGCATCACAGCCATGAAGAAAGAGGTTTAAAAGAACACACAAAATACTGAAGGTTGAATTGATGGTATCAGCTCAAAGCCAGTCCAGCCAGTCCTGACAGACAAAGAAAACAAAACAGGCGGTGGAGGAAAAGATGACAAAAACAACCTGCACACCTTTCCCCATACATAAGCTGCTCTCATAAACATCACTGTTCGTATAGCACAGACTCACGGTTCCTTCCAGATCAGGTCACCGCTCACCTTCAGAGCTCCCACCAACTCGCCACCTGCACCGCTGCAACATACACTGCCACCTCCACCAGCCCCATTGAGGCTAACTGCCCACAGCACCCAGTTTCCATGCAAACCTCCGCTCCAGTTCCCAGTGGGAGCTCCCTAAGCCATCCTTCTCCTTGCTGTTCAGCTCTCTGGACTTGTCTCACCCAGGAGACAGGGCCCAGCACGCTGCCTGCCCAGCGCCCTGCACTGCCAACCAGAGCGCACAGAACACCCGAACTACAGGGCTCACAACCTCCTCCCAGCCCCAGCATCCCTCGCCCGCACAGAAGTTGACCCAGGGCTCGCCCCTTCTTTCCAGGTGGCTTGGTCGCACAGATGCCTTGTGAAAAGATCATCCCCCACCCAGCTCACGGCAGAGCTCTGGAGAGCAGGGAGAGCGGCCTTTTCCCCAAGGCCGTGGCAGCACCTCCCTGTCCCAGCCTCTCCCCCTGTTAATGCTGGCGCGCTGCATGGGCATGGGCTGCTGTCGGGAGCAGAGGCTCAGCCGGGCAGACACAGCCACACAGGCGGGCTGGAGCACATGCCAGGCTCTTACCTCGGCTCACATCATCCCCTTTACTCAGGGTATATGTTTTAACTCTTCACGTAGTCGCTGCACAGAGAGAATCTTTGAGCCAGGACAGGGAAGAAGGAAGAGACAGAGGCCAAGCAATTTCCCCTGGTCTCCTCGCCCTGACCAGGACACGTTGAGTTGTCCCCAGAGGCCAGACACGCACATGCTCTTCCACTCCAATGGCTGCTGATGGTCATTGCTCCACTTTTCAGCTCTCAGTAAAACAAGGGACTTTGAAATTAATTCCTAAGGGATATTACTAATTGGCAGAACCAAAATTCATTGTACGTAAATCTAAGTATTTATACTCATTTCTCAGTCCCTGAGATGCATTGCATTCATCTAAGGGCTGACTTCAGGGACTACTACAAAGAGACTGCCTTCAAGCTGCCAAATGCTTTCCAGGTCTCAGCAACGTCAGTCAGGCTTTGGTCCTTCAGCTCCTGCTGGTGCTACCCAGTCTGCTCGTAGCCGTCCATACTTGCTCCTTGTTTGTTTTAACAAAGTAGCCGAAGCACATTCACACATTTGTAAGAGAAAGATCTAAGAGAACAAGGAAGGGAGGAAACATCTCATGTCTCATACAATAAAAACAACCAAGGTAAAAAACTAGATCTGCCAAATAATGAGGTATCATTTTACATATTTTTTAAACTTGGTACTTTTCTTACATTAATAGCATACACAGCTCTGCTATTTACCATGATCCTGACTATACTAGTGCCTTACTTATCCGAGTGCTGTCCTATTTTTCATCGTCGGTCTTGTGAGGGAAAACAAAGGAAAAAAGAAGAGAAGAGGAAAGAAGTGGGGGGGGGGGAAGAGTGGTGATGTTTCCTTCCAGCTTGTCCAGAAGCTTATCAGGTGATGCTCTCCCTCTTTAAAATGAGCAAAATAAATCATTAAACAGTCAGGAGTCAAGACGCTCAAATGTTCTCATTTGGTGATTAGAGAAAGGCAGAAGGGGTGCACAGCCCAGCCTTCTCTCCTTCCAGTGGTCCAACGGCAGAGCAAGACCTCCTGCCAAGAGGAGATGCCTCTTCTCTTGCTGTAGCTTCTTTTTCACCTGCATTTCTCTTACGTCTTCCATCCAGTGAAAGACACTTTCTTCCTCTCAAGCAGTCATGGTGCCCAGAAGCTGCCTATATTTACACTTGTGAAAACAGCAGTAACTGTCACGCCATAACTAATAAAGCCCAAAATAACAAAGTAAAATCATGGCACAAGGTTGATTACCACAATAATTACCACAGGCAGATAGTTTCAGCTGTGAAACTGTTTATGAAGTGGCATGAAAATAGATACTGATGATACTTTTGTCAAGCAGATTAATAAACCCCTTCCAAACTTCTCCCAAAACTGGCAAGCAATGGAACCTACCTGCAGTTTTAAAAAGCAAGCAAAGGACTAAGCCTTGATTTCCACTAACAGGCTCATACTTGCAGGAGAAAATTTTTATAACTATCAAGACTGAAGTTAGTCAAGGCACAGGAAAAAATGCAGTTACCTTTTGGTGTGGCATAACATTTAAAATACATTTCAATATGTTTAAAATAGTGCCCTCAATTTTATTCTCTAAATGGATGAACTGGCCTGTAAAACCTGTTACAGGGAACAATTAAGGGAGTATTCTAAAGCCACAGAAAATATGAAGAACTAGAAATACACAAATGCATGTATTTTTAAAATCAAGAACCTGCAAGTAAATCCAAGGTTTACATTGGAATCCTATTTGCTGCACTACTTTCTGTCAGATAGTAAAACACAAACATTTTTTTTCCATTCAGCAATTTCTACTGCTTTCTCCTTGCTTATGTCCTTTCAGAAGCATTATTCATTTAAAACAAAACAACAAAAAAAAGGCAAACCAAAACCACACAAAACCAAAAAGCCCAGACTTTCCCACCTTCTGCTTACCTGTAGCATCTCTATCCAGTTAAGAAATCTGTCCAAACACTCTTCACTGCACGTCTTCACTGCACCATCTACTGAGGCTCTTCCTCCCAAAGCACAGCTCCACAAGGTAAGCCAAGCCCAGATAGGGCTTCTTGAGGTCCCACCCTCCCTGTCAGCCTCCCCACCTGCACATTCCTCCATCTACTCTAGCACCAGAACTGCTCCTCTTGCAACCACACAGAGATCTGGTTCAAGGCAGG
Organism: Phoebastria nigripes; assembly: GCA_035582835.1. Taxonomy (NCBI): domain Eukaryota; kingdom Metazoa; phylum Chordata; class Aves; order Procellariiformes; family Diomedeidae; genus Phoebastria; species Phoebastria nigripes. Next base: position 299,907 of record JAYKAV010003192.1, read on the forward strand.
CATCTGGCAAAAAACTTAACTTAATTAGTTTAAACCAAAGCTGCAGTGGAACCACACCCTCTGCTCAAGCGATGGCAGCCATGCTCAAAAACAGCCTTAGACCTGCAGCATCCACCTTGTAGGTGTGTGGCTGAGATGTTACAGGGCACGACCAACGGAAGTAGGATGAACTGCTCCACGACAATCCCTTCATGTTCTACCTTGCGAGACATCGCTTCTTCCTCTTGGTTCACAGGATAAATCTAGGAGACTGGAAACCTGGCTGTGCTCAGCACCCTCTACAAAATGTCCAAACAAAAAAGAGTACTGTGAGTTGCATCAGGCTTGTGTTTTGACATAAGTTACATCCTGTGAATCAACTTGTGTTTAATGTTTAGTTTACCATGTTTTCACCAAAATGTTTTGTATACGTACAACAGAAGTGGAGTATAATGAAGTTATGAACCCAAAAGAAAATACTACCTACCTATTTACAGATAACCTGTGTGGATCAGCAATCCAGTAACTAATGCGAGTAATAACTTATACCAGAGTTGAGAGACTTCTTTATGAGCATGCAGTCATGAAACCGCAGAGACTGCGAGAAGAACAAAGAGGGAACAGAGCAAGCACTACCCAGGGAAGTATGTCCTGGTACACGTCTGAAAGAGAATGGGATCCAATTCCAGCTCAGAGTTTCAGTAGGGCATCCCTGCCATGTTTCAAACTCTTTTGCTTGCCTTTGTTGGGAACAGTCAGATCAAAGTTTGGATTTCTCTGAGAGGGGAATATAGAGGTTCATTTGGCAGCATATATTGAGGGGATAGGGAAGAATGAGAGAGGACCTCTGGAAGTACCTAAAGAAGCAGTTCCTTCCCACATCCAGGGAATGGCACCATGTTTCTAGTGATTGCACTTAACAAATTGTAATGCTCATACCTACAAGATAATGAAATACCAATGCTAGTACTAACAATGCTGCTTCTATAATCCTTATAATAATAAACACTCCTCTGCTGCCTTTTGTTTCTGACACAATCACTACCAAATGTAAAATGCCTTCTGAAAGATTTTTTTTCCCCCTGCATCTTTCAGATCTATCTCTGAAGATGAAAACATATAGGTTATTACTTGTATAAGAAGATAAATCCAGACACACACTATGGAGCTCCTATCTTGAATCCTCCACATAATGTTTTGACAACTAGATAGTGCAGTAAAAGCTGTATTACATATTACAAGGTTTTTCCAGCATTGGCCATAAAGGCCTAGCTAAAACCAAACTCATTTTAATACAGGACCCTCGATTAAAATTCGACAGCAGGGAAAGGGGGAGAAAAACAGGGAGAAAGAAAAAAAAAAAAAAAAAAAAAAAAAAAAAAAAAAAAAAAAAAAAAAAAAAAAAAAAAAAAAAAAAAAAAAAAAAAATAAAAATTAAAAAAAAAAACACTTTGTTTTTTTTTTTTTTTTTTTTTTTTTTGCAAATACCAGGCTATTTTCACAGAACATGTCATTTTACCATCTTATGAGGCAAACACTTACTTCACTAATGGTCTATTATTGTCACAACTCAAAGCTACATCTTCATATTCCAGTGGTAACTTCAAAAACGCCTCAGGGAGGAAATCACCAAATCGTTAAAATCAAATATGCTTTGAAGAATATTTGGGGTCTGTATTTAGGGGTGGGGAAAGAYGTGCCTTTTAATTATTTTTTTAATTAAATCAGCTGTGAGTTTTAAAGTTCAGAGCATTAGAAACTGCTTTGATGTTTCACTTCACATAATATCAACCTTTTAGCACAGTATAAACAATCATGTTCCCCCATCTTGAGATAAGCTTCACATCATGTGAACACGTAACTGAATCAAAAGCAGCTGTCAACTTAGACAAACCCATCAACTCTATCCATAAAACAAAATAACCTGTGATATAACTCTGTTAATCATTTTTGCCCATGACTGGGCAAATGCACACTGTAAGCAGAAGACATTTAGAAAGATACTAAAGGCATTTGGTAACTTCTGTTCTATTGGAATAATCTGTAACTTATTTAAATCCTTTGACATTCGTATTAATGCACATCTTACCACCTCGCAGTCCTGGGAGAAGCAATGGAACAACAGTTTGGATATCCGAAACACCAAAAGTCTTCCTATGACCATCATAGCAAAAAGGTCTTTGCTAGAAGAGTCCCTGAAGCCCCTGCAAGTGGGATGACCCTTTCCAGGGTAGCATATTAAGAGAAGAAAATTAAGTCTTTCCTAGGATTCAGCTCAGCAGGTGCAACACTCCCCCCAAAAGCTTCCATGCCCACTGCTGCCACTGGGGGACAGGGTAAGGGCAACTGGAGAACAAAGGACACCAGGAGTGAGCCAAAACAAGAGGGTGCTGCCAATAACTTCACTGACTGAAAACATACTTCACATGTTCATCTCAGGCACAGGTGAGCACAAAGCAGGTTTTTTTTGTGACAAAACGCAGGATTAACCTCCCAGGAACCTCACTGCGATTTGGTGATCAAAGAGAAGTCAAACTGATTTGCATTACAACACTTGCCGTGTTTCAAGCCAACTTACTTGATTTTCTGACAGCTGGGCACTTCTATAGGGTTATTGTTTTACAGACTGTTCCATTCTTATTCAGAACTYGAGAAAGGTGTACACCAGGAATTGTTTTCCCCGTATTTTATAACAAATCTGCCATCACAATATCAAGGCAACCACAAATGCCCTATGGTTTAATAAACCAGAGAGGAAATCCTGATGGAATATGCTCCACTAGCAACAGAGCCACTTTGTATTTGACATCCATCAACTTAAGCACCACCACTGGTTTTCCTCCTCACCTAAATACTTGGCATTTATTTGGGATAATGTTATGTATGCTGTGTTCAGGTCTAAGATGTAGGAACTGTCTATGCTGTGTGCTGGCTAATTGGCACCCAGCCTAATCCAGAATATAAAAATCTCACYGTACTAAGCACGTGAGCTATCTCCTTCATTTTACAGAATATCTATCAAGAATTCAGACCAGGGTGACAAAAAGCCAGATTCTTCTACTCTCTGATAACACAGTCTATGGAGTATTTTCTCAAGAAAAAAAGCTGCAACTTACAGCACAGAATTAAAAATCTTGTAGAAGGTATTTTCTTTAGTATACTTTAATTAAAATGCAGTAGTTTTAGGTAAGTTGAATTTTATTTCGCCAACATTATACTTTTTTTAAAAAGCAGTAAAAATACTTCCTAGGCAAGCAAAGGACCAACAAAAGTTCAGAGAAGTGGATCACATGGTCAGCTGAACACTAATACCGTTTTTCAAATTCTATGAAAACAAACTTGTTCCCATGAAGGCCAAAGCAGACCCCAAAGCAATACTTTGCAGCTGATACAGAGAATGTTGAGAGAAGGTATGTAGATTTGTCAGCGATTCTGTTATAAACCACAGCACTGCAAGTCAGTCTCAGACTAAAAGGAGAGAGGAAAGTAATTTGTACCCAAAGAATAAAACAGGTTCTCACTTGGCCAGGACCTTGAAGAAAAAAAACTGAGAGGGGGGGAGGCGCGGGAAAAATCATTCTGTACAGGAATAATTCTTTACATACTGTCAGTCATGGAGCCCAGAGAAACAAACTTAAGAAAGGCAACTCTTTACATAAATTAATTCAACTTTAGATTCAATGAGAATAGAAAAATGCAGTTGAAAAATAATGTGATGATCTAATTCAGAGGTTTATCTGACTAATGTCCAGAAGCACTTGCTGTCTCCTCAGACAGTCATACATACATGCACTAGTCTCTTACCACTACAATGAATTAAAAGATAAGTAAAGCAATTCAATGATATTTTAAGAGTCATTTCCCCAGCGAAATAACTAAATTATATTAGCAAATAGAAAAAGATGGTCCAGTCTTTGAACTCTACAATGGTCCCACTCCATGAGAATATCTTATCTAGCTACTGTGAATGCATCCACTTAGATCCTGAGATCCACTTACTGGGCTCTCTAAGAGCAGCTAAATGGTTTTCGTTACAGAAAGAGTTGATTAAGACTCCTTTCTTTAGTCATCAACACACATTGCATATTCTTTGAAGGGGAAAAAGGTTTTCCCTTAATTCAACAACTAAAGGGCCCCTGAATATCAAGTTAAATACTCCCAGGATTCAGTTTATTTTAACMTGACCTGCTAACTCATGCAAAAACTACAAACTGTCCTTAATAGTAGATTTTACATCAAACTTAGCTCACAAAGATTTAGAAACACTTTTAAATACAGAAAACAAGATTTTAGAGTTACAAGGCTACAKTTTATGTAGACATGGCGTAAGAAAAGTAATGCTGTGCTAAGTTAGGCTCCATGAAAGCTGGGAGTATCAYGACCAGCGGAAGATTTCTTTAATGAAAGATCAACTTCTCCTTAATAAAGTGGACTTCTCTGGTGCAGATTACATGGGAGTCTGATTACTGCTTGCATCAGGTTGCCTGCACAAGCGATGTTCCCCTGACTGTGTGACCAGTATCCTTCCAATACCAGCGTTTGTATATGGGCACCTGACACAGCAACTGCTTCAAGTATGAACTTTTGATTCAACTGTCCATTTTTGTACAGGACACAAGACATCTGCACTCCCTGGTGCAGAAATATGAACTGGCYGTTTTTTAGCCTACACTTACAGCGGGACAGATACAATGCTTTTTCTTCCTTCTTTCAGTTGGAGCTCCTGAAAGACAACCAAGTCACAAATCAACTCCCCATCTCAGATGAGACCTTGACCGTGCCTCACACGCAACAAGGATAATTTGCTCCAATTTGCTCTCAGCAGCAGATAAGTGTTCCTATTTATCATCCTGCAACAGACGGAGCAAGTCGTCTACACAGACTCCTTCCTTCTCCTCCTCCATTCCTTAACTATCAAACATGAAAGCAACACCTACTTCAAGCCTTCAGCTGCAAGGGCAAAACTGCCAGGTCCATGCCTCATGGAGAGTTTAGGATTTCTGCAGTTTTCAGGAGCACCACCCATTGAGGCATTTACCCCTGTACTGTATCATGAAACAAGAGCAATCACATCAGTCTAATTTTTGGATCACAGGTACTCCTGCTGCTGGAAATGGGGAGCCTGCATGTTTGACAGGATTAAAATGAACTTTTCTCCTGCTCATATTTCTGTTCCTTGGTCTTCAACACTTAGGTTAAACAGTTTAGCCTGACAGATCCAGAAACATTTCTGCAGAAATGCGCTCTCCCCACTGCTTTTCAAAGTTAAACACACAAGCACAGTAACAAAAAAAGGGGCTGACCAGTCTTTTAAGTCAYCAGTCTGGACAGTTGGGAGATCAGCTCCTGCAGCTGGATACAGCACGTACCTGCTGTGCACTTTAGGCACAGCCCAGGTCACTTGCCACATGTCAACTTTTCTACTACTAGCAAGCTAACCAGAGCCGCAAAAAAAAAAAATTTTTTTCTACCCTTTACTTCAAAAAGGGTAACACAAGATGCCTGTCTATGCCTACACTATATAATCTTTGCACACATCAATAACATAATAAAAGAAATCGTAATATAGTAGTTCAAATTATATCTATTGTGAAAAAAATTGCACTGACTCTTATGCTGATCTCACAACAGCAYTGAACCTTGAACTTACTCATTTCAGACATTAGGACAAACAATGCAGGTCAATTCTCCCATTATGCAACATGCAACCACCATATTCTTAATCTTTTAAGCAGTGCCAAAGAATATGCCAGTTTCTGTACACGTAAGCACTATGGGTCATGCTGAAATCCCTAGTGCAGTTGCTAGAGTTTATACAGCTTTACCAGATGCTTCTCAGATGAACTATGAAGATATTTTGCAATGAAATTAGTAGCTCGGAACAAAAAGACTTCCATAATCTTAGCTATGTATCTGTAAGTGAACACACCAAATCAAGCTGCTGGTGGACCGAACAGCAAGATGAGCAGTTTTYGTCCCAGAGAAGAGAGCAACCCAGTAAAAGAAAAGTAATGCTCTAGAAACATCTGAACTAAACTCTTCCAAGTTCACAGGCTAGTGTGATCCTAGGCCCAACTATGTATAAGAAGTCACTGAGAGGAAGTCCTCTACAATAGAGGTTATTAGCCATCAATAAAGGCATTAAGCTACTTTTGCAGTATTCACAGATTTGATCTATCCCAAACTTTTCTTCAGGGGGGACAAGCCAAATCATGGGATCCCCTGCTTCAGTGGAAATAAGATTAAGCACTTAATTATTTACTTCAGTCAGAGCAGAACTTGATCTTCAGTTTTTATTATTACTAATCRGGCTTTAGAGAGACCATATTGATTRGGTACTGCAAACACAAGATACAAGGACTACGCACTATGAGGAAGAGTACAGCGTGGTTAGACTGCGCATCCATGCACTTGGTCACACCTCGGACCAATTAGGAGACAGAACACAAGACAAGCAGTCCTGATTATGGACAACAGGGATAACTATAAAAGATTACAGACAACTGCCTTTGTAATTTGCCCCTACTGTATTATCGTAAATAATTTCTAAAAGAAACGCACTTGCAAACAGCATTTTCCACAATTACTTACTGGGTAAAGAGAGAGACAGAGAAGCTGACAACCAGCACACCAAGTACTCCTACATACCCAACATTAACACTCGATGCTTCCTCTGACGCAGATGAACCACTGCTGCTTTTACTATTATTTTCAGCACAGCATAGATTCCTCCGTATACAGGAACACAAATTCCTCTCCGCACACCCACAGATGAGTAACTAGAAAATGATCTTAATTGCTACGTAAATCACATGTGGCTACTTAGCATAGCCAAATACACGTCTGCATAGGAAGCACTCTCCTCAGAACTGTCTGCAGTATTTCACGAACCTCGCAGAAGAGCAAGTGCGCCAAAAAAACAGAAGGAAAGCAGCAATTACTCATCCCAAGTCAATTCATACCTTCCTACAGAAATGTGCAGGCTTTGTTACAGGCACCTAAACACATACAAAAGCTTGACAATATTGTAGTCAGGTAAGTGCTGCACCGAAACTGGAGGGGATGACAGCACGCTGTGTTAGCTTCAGTCCTACCGGGGCATGCCCTGAAGTCTGTGGGACATGCTGGTTTTAAGACCTTTCCTGAATGTTGGTCTCAAAAGGAACAAATCTGTGTGTATTATATAAAAATAAAATACATAATTAATTTTTTTAATGTGAGTGTATATATGCATGCATACATACCTACTATTTCCACCTGGGAGGAAAGTGCAGTAAGTATTGCACAGCCTGGGCCGGCGTGCTGCCTGCAGAAGTCCCCAGGGCCTTAGCTGCCTGTCCGTGAGGAGAGTTGAACGACGGAGACCTGTCACTCACTTCTCTCTTCCCGACACTTACGTTGCTTGGCTTGGCTCACAAATATACTGTCACAGGCAAACACTGCATTACAGATCTACCACTTCATCTAAAATCCTCTCTTAATTGGTTTATTTGCAACTGTTAATCCAACACTGGTGCCGCTGGCTTTTTACACAAGGGACAAACTGCAGTATCAGTTTTTACTTCAGTTTTTCTTCATAATTTTGCTCTTGCAGTGGCTAAATGTTAGCCAGCAAGAACCTCTTCCAAAATGGTTATTCTGATATTGTTCTTACACACAGGTCTACAGTTGAAATAAGAGATCATGAAAACGGGGTACCAAATTCTTTCCTTCCTTAAGTAATTGTTTATGTTTTTTTTTAAATCTCTAGTGTATTCAGATGATCCTGAGCTCAGCTGCTCTGCAGAGCACTTCCCTGAATTCACCAGACTCTTCAGTTAAAACAAAACTCCTTGTGTCTGCATGTCTATTCACATGTGTCTAAAGAAACCTAAGTCTAAACATTTTGGACCATAAGGCTATAGGTGCCCAATACTTTCTGACTTCAGTGAAAGTCCAAAGCTCCAGCAGTTCTGCCCTTCTGCCTTTGCACTTAGATAAAGCCACAGGATTATCTCAACTCAATTACATCACTTAAATCACAAAATACCTATACATACTAGGTAATCCTGATCTTACCAGTGAGAAGCCTAGTTACTGTAGTCCAACACTCAGACAGGTGAATCAAAGTCTTTTTTTCTCCAAAGAAAAGGCAAAAAAAAAAAAAACCCAGTGTTTATCTGGTGATATTCAAACAAATGTCAATAACAAAGCTAGTAACACATTGCTGGTGCTCCAAAAGTTTATGCTAACAGAGAAGCAACTGCCTGAGATGCATTAATACAACAGACTAAAGAAAAAAGGGGAAAGATAAAAGTTAGTCACCTAGTCTGAATACTACCTGCCACTGTTGCTGCACTCATGACACTTAAAATAAACTGCTGAATGTAACAGTGCTCATTAGGTGTTTTAGTGACTTGAACTCTTCTTGGGACAGTACGTTAATCCATCTCTCCTAAACTTGTTCCTTGATTTTTTGTGTGTTAGTAGTTACCATTTCATATAGTTAAGTCCCCAAAATTTAAATTGACGATTCTAAGAACCAACTGCGATGATAAACCAGTGCACAGCAATCAGCATCCTCTGCACAGAGCATGAACCTCATCTCACCTCCAGAGGCTGTCAGGCACCAGACGGGGACTCAGAGTTCACCCCAAAACGGCCACCACGCTCCTCCAAGCTACTGACGCACACACGCCACGTCAAGTGCTCCGGGAGAAGAGCGAGGCAGAAACACAAAATAAGGACCACTAGTTTACTCCRACAGTGACATGGGCTTAAAATAGACACAATCTCTACCCCGCTCATTCCTTCAACTCTTAACTTTCAAGTATTTTAGCTGTGACAACGTTTATCCTATAATATTCACTGACTGCCAAATGGATTAAAAAAAAAAAAAAAAAAA
>JAYKAV010003192.1:309232-379815 GCA_035582835.1 Phoebastria nigripes
AAAAAAACCCCAAACCAACCAGCTACACCTTTCTCTGCAAACCTCCTCTTCCGACAGTGGAACGAGAGATGGCTGGTTACCTTGCCAGGACTAGTTAGGGATGAGACTTTCACGCTCTGCCTTTTGCCTCTCCCCTTCATACCTCCTCTGCTCTTTTRTATCCGCTTTCCACTTCCAGCTTTTTTATGAATTTCCTCTCCCACCCCCATTACCACACCTGCAAATTCCACTGACGCGCAGAAAAGACGGCCACAAAAACAATGTCATGGCAGGGGGCAGCGGGTGTGGGTGCAGGGGAAGGAACTAAGACAGCGGGTCTGGAAGCCGTGAAGACCGAGACCAGTAAGGGGAAGAGAGAAGGAGAAATCAGACTTCAGATGGGGAAGGACCGCTGTTGACAGCGAGGCCATGAGCACGCTCTCAGGTGCAGGAGGAAAGAAGCAATTGCATTTTTCTTGTAAGCACTTTTAAAGAGCCCTATATGAAATGGTGAAAAACAGAGCATAAACACACAGTTGCTTTTTCCTTTAAAGAGATGAGCAGTATCCAAGTGCCAACCTTCATATCTCCAAGCTATTTTACACTAGACTTCAGGCAGAGCTCTCTCACATTTTGCGTGCAAACTATTCATGATCAGATGCTGAATACAAGCTGCAGGATTTGCCCTCTTCTAACAGCTGGGATCCATGATCTTCACAGCACCGCCAGCTTCTGAAGCAGTGTTTCCCAAAGCACAGTGGTGCCCTCTCTCGCAGACCCCTCACATGTAAGGGCAGTTACAGAGAGAGAAACATCTCATGTTTCTAACGGTTATAGCTCCAGGGACAGGGGACATTGAAACGCAGAGCAGGCAAAACCAAGCACATGGATGTCCCCAGGTGTTTGCAGTGATCCTCACAGAAGACAGGAGTTTAGCAAGGCTGGGAACTAACCCACACGCCAACCACAGTGCCTGAAAAACCACCATCCATCAAGCCACCCGAGAAAGGAGAAGTATCACGAAGATTTACATCAACGCTGTTCAAAGTGGGAGAATACAGGGAACTGGCACAGGGAAGGGAAGCGTAGAAAACATATGCAGGAAGATGCATGTCCCTCCAACATATGGTAGGGCTTGCAGGAGCAGGCATGACTGTTTTCACTTTTCCTGAAAGGATGGGGGTGGGCGGGAGGAAAGAGAGAGAGAAAAGGGGTCAGCTTTCAAAAGTTTGCAAAACATCTTCTTTTGGTATTTTCTCTACAGGGAATGGACAATTTCCAAAGGCTTGATCATACAGAAGCACGGGTCTGATCTTGCAAAAGCCTATGCACATGGATAACTTTACCTCACATGAGCAGTCACACTGGCAGGACAAAAATATTTACAGTTCCTCCTTTTTCATTTATTAAATGAGTCATTGCAAACATGGAACAGGTCCACACTGAGCTTAATCTAGCCTCTGATACTTAAATTTTACAACAGCCACAGAAGAAACCTTAAATAAAGCTAAACTTCCACAAACAACACCACAGCATAAAGCAGCCTGGATTTTATGCACATTGCCCTCAGATTAAAGTATTTCTTGCTTAAGAAATTGCTTTGGGGCCACTGCAGACATGCTGCCTGTCATACGCTGTAATGGTTTATTATGCTTCAATTTTTCAGAAGTGGTAGAGAAAGAGGAAGAGACAAACCTTTAGCCACTCTACAGAAGGTGAGCTGTCTTAGGCAAAGCCCAAAGGTACTATCACAAGATTTTTACACCAGAATTGGTATCAATCCATTAATCCTGTCTTAGCTGCAGAAACTGAGGTACAGCCCATCCCTGCCCCATTAAATGGAACACAAAAATTCACCCAGCTACTAAATTTCCTTTTTTCTTTCTTTTCTTTGGAAATCCATACAAAACAAGTCCAAATGCTACTACTGAGTTTTTCTGCAGGCACAGCTGCAAGCCAAACACTCTAACCCATTTCTTCCCCGCGAGAAAGGGGGCCGAAAGACAGAGGGATAAAAGTAATTGCCAGCACTTAAGTCTTCTAGAAGAGGGGAAAAAAAAAAAAAAAAAACCACTGCAAAACTTAGTATCTGTATAGTTGAGAAAGACACAGAAACAATAACTAACAGCTCCCCTCTTTTCTCTTCGCTCAAGGGGACATAGTATGCATTTTTTGACTAAACCTCAAATACAAACCAAAAGTAACATCCTCATCCGTACAAAGAGGCTTATTATGATTGTTATTGCTGGAAGGGGAAACTCACTCTTACTGGCCACATGACTGTTGAAATCTMCATTCAGCATTGTTTGGGGATTTTTTTTTTTTTCTTTCCTTTATAACTCAGCAGCTCAGAGCAACTGGTAATAACTTTATGACTAGAAACATTTAGCTGAGCATTTCTGACACTGCAGAGTCAGCAATACAGATGAATTTGTTCCAGGCTACTCAATACATACTTAAACATGTACCCTGCAGCACTCTCTTGGGAAATATTACTAGAGCACAATATCAAATTTTAGGGTTTTTTCCCATCCCTCCTTGCTTGGAAATGTTAACATCACATACAGCAATTTACGTGTTTACACAATTTACTACTTATACAGCTAGTATTTAGTAAGACAAGTCATACAACAGCATTATAAAGACACACATATGTTTTTAGGATCTGAATCAAGACCTGGGCCTTCTCACATCTCATGACACAGGAGCTACACACAGCCTGACAGCAGCTAGGTATCTGTTTGCACAGTACCGTCACGCCGTGGTCCTCCTCTGTAACGGCCAGGTGGCAGCCAACACCGGCCAAATAGGTTAGCAGATGAAGTTCAAGGACACTCAGCAGGACTTGCCAACTTCCACAGAGTCCCTCAGGGTAGTGGGAGGCTGAAACTCAAGATGGATGAGAAAAAGACGACCCCTGAGGAGGGGTGCGGTGAGAAGCACTCTGGGGAAGCAGCCATGACCTGATAAAAAGCTGGTCCCGGCATATTTGCACAAGGTGCCTGAGCTCAGGTGTATGGAGAGGGTGCACCCAGGCTCCCTGCCAAACTTTGCAAAGGAAGCTAAAGCTCAAGAAAGCTCTGTGCACTTCCTCGAACGGGAGCAGGAGTTTCCTGAGGGGCAGTTAGAGGGCTTAAATTTTAAGCAGATCACAAACGGGGCATAACAGATGGAGAACCTCGGAGAAACAGAAACAAGGGTTAGCTTTCTGCAGCACAACATAGCCTAGAGGAACGGCCGTGGGCAACGAACGATGGGTCTTGACAAGCCCCACGGGTGGGCCAGAGGGCACCTGAGGTATCCAGGCTTTGACGAGGAAGTTTATAACTAGGTCTGCATAGCAGCAGTAATACCGACACCAAAGTGCAGTGGGGAAAAAACACCAAGAATTTGTACAAAGAAACAGATGCTGAACAGAGAGAAGCCACAGCCAATGGTGGGAGCAGGGGAAGGAGAGCTAGCATAAACAAAACAGGCTGGCTAGCTTATAGTTTCCAAAGATACAAACCACCTCTAGAAAGACATCCTGCACTTTGGGAAGAGAAAAATGAGAGGGGGCTGGACTGCTCAGCTAAAGAAACGTGACGTTTACCCTACATGGTTTAATGACTGCTCTGGATCGGACAGGGACTGTTCCATTTTGTATCCCTGACACGAATTTTACTCCTAGGAGAGAGGGGCTGGTTTTGTTACAGCAAGGCTTCCTCAACACACCAGCACTTCTCAGTCTGCCTGCAGCCCTGTAGGTCCTTCCACTGAAATTTCAATGCTGACCGCAAAAGGGGTTGGTTTGGAGTTTTTGCTTTGTTTTTAATCAGTTCTCCGCTTCAAAGCCCACTTGCAGTTGATTTCCTGAGCTTGAATGCTTAAACCAAGACACTTAAACACTTCTGAGGGCCTTTCTCTGCCAACAAAACAGCTGAAGAGGCTGTCATTCATCCCGAAACGAGCTCTGAGAGGAGTGAAGAGGCAGACCCTGCCGTACCCCAGCGGAGAGCTGCCAGCAGAGCCGATAGCAGGGCTGATAGCACGGTTACTCACCACAGAAACATGTGATTTTTGATCACATCCCCAGCCCGCCGGGCTCTGGGGGGTCAGACTTGCAGTCTGGCTCCCTCAGGCCGGCTTCCGAGCGGGGCACCCCGGCGAGCTCCCGGAGCTGGGGCACCGGTCTCCCCGGAGAGACCTTCGGCCCGCGCAGGAGCCTCGCCGCAGGGCTCCAAGCCCGGGGGTGAGTGAAGCCCTTCCCCGCCGCCTCCTCCCCGCTCCGTCCCGGGGCCCGGGCGGCTCCCGCGGGTCCTTCCCCGTGGGGGAGGGGGCGGCGGACACGTGGAGGCCGAGGCCGCGGGGAGGGAAGCGGCACGGACCGGACCGGCACGGCGGGGCGAGGCCGCCCCTCAGCCCGGCGCGCGGCACTTACTTGCGGGGCGGCCCGGGTCTTGCCCGGCGGCCTCCTGAAGAAGGAGGTGCGGGCGGTGAAGAAGAACTCCTCGGACTCCTCTTCCTCCAGGCTGCTGTAGCCGCTGCTCATGCTGCTGGTCCAGGTCATCGGCGGTGGCTGCTGGTGGTGGTGCTGCTGCTGCTGGGGCCGGGCGGCGGAGAGCGCCGTCCCGGCCGCCGCATGGGGCCCCGCCGCTGCCGCTCCTCTCCCAGCGCCGCCGGGCCCGGGGCGCAGGAGGAGGAGGAGCTGCTGCTCTGGCGGCTCCGCTCCCTTCCTGCCGCACAAGTTTCCGCGGGCAGCGCCGCTCCGAGCCCCGCCAGCCGGCGACGCCCCCGCCCCCCCTCGCGGGACGCCCGCCTCGGGCAGCAGGTGAGGGGGTGGTGGCCGACCGCTTCCCGGGCCCCGAAACACCAGCCCGGCCTGAGCGAGGGGGGTCCCGCCGGCACGGCGAGCCCAGCGGCCGGGTGCCGGGGCCCGACCGCTGCGGGGCGGCGAGGCGGGAGGTGGAAGATCAAAGCACGGGCGTGGGCTGGAGTTCCTGACCCTCCTCCCGGCCTCTGTGCTGATACCTCAGCACCCCCCCTGGTTAATTACAAGCAACGAGGCAGCTGAGGGAGGCCTTGCTAAAGAAAGACGTTCCCAAACTTTTCCCTAATAATGACCTGATTTCACTCTCCTATGCGCCTGTAAGAACAAAGTTATTAAAAAATAACCAATGGCAAAATAATTGCAAGCCTTTCCTGCTTTGTTCTTCCAGTAATCTCTGAATTTAAGCTTTGCAACTGGTAGCAGACCCCATCGTGCTAAGCAGTAACAACCCTGAATTCCCGCAGCTGCTGTGGGTGGCTGGCCCTGGCCTCTCCTCCGTGATGAGGCCCACGGACTATTAAGTCAATGGAATTCATCGCCCCAGGATGTTGGGAGGAGCGAGGCTTGTGAAGACTCAGCAGASATTAGATACCTGTACAGATAGCAAGAATATCCAGAGCTGCAACTGGGAAACATATTTAAAAGCACAAAAGTTCTGATAAGACGCAGGGCGTACATCAAACTCGTCATTAATGGGGGAAATGACAGACAATGCCTGAAGGCCAAGTCACTCCRTAATTACCTGCTTCAGAGTTTCTCATGTCTTCCCTTAATTCATCTAGGGCTGGTCACTGTCACAGACAGGATACTGGGTTTAAGGTACGGCTTCCTAAGGCTACGCAGCTGCCCGAAAAAGCAGACTTGCCTTTCCTGCACGCCCTCAGCCTGGCGTTCCTGCTGTCCCCCGGTGCCACGGCAGTGGTCCCGCGGGGGGAAGTGAGTCACATCAGCCACTCGCCGCCGGAGCAAACCCCGGGAGATGGGGCTGTGGGGATCAGGAAGGAGGGCAGGCTACACCTTTCAGCAACAGCACTGCCTCAGATTAAACAGGTTTGAAGCTGTGTGTTTACTAAGCCGCAGTCTAAGCCAATGTATCAGTTCCCGTGGTTTCAGTACTTGGCCACAGATGTATCCAGCCATTAGCTGACGTCTCCTTTCCCTCCTCCCCATCCCCATCTCGCTGGCCCCTCACAAACTCCTCATCTGCTATGTGCAGCCATTCCTATCCCCCCACCCAAGTGGGGACTGGGTCTGTTTCTACCAGTTAGGTGCTCCTCCTGCACCAGTATGCCGTACATATTGATGAAGTCACCTCAACACCAGCAAAACAGCTCACACTGAGAAATAAAACCCGTTAATCAGTTTGGGAGGTGTTAAATCCTTACTTTCCCATCAACTCTGATACTCCCAGATTTTTGTATGGAGTTTTGGCATCTGGCAGACTAGAAGGTTGCATAGCTTTTAAAAACAATTGAGTCTAACAGTGCAGATGCAAATGTGTCAGATCTTGAGCCTACTTGTTGGCACTGTAAAGCCCCATGGTATTCAAGATAGCTTTAAGTTGAATGTCAAGTTACTTGAATGCAACTAAAACGTATTAAAATGCTTGCTTTAGACAAATGAGCTTTGCGTTACCTGGTTCRCCAAGACAAGCCCCATGCCAAAAGGAAGTCCCACCAGAGATCAGCTGGGCTTACCTCTGAACCTGTCCAAGACCCAGCAGCCTCAGTTTACGAAGCTTTTGGATATAACGCCCCTGACCACGATCACGATTAAGGTGAAGGTTTTTAAGTGACTCGGATGTGCTACAAAAAGGGATTTGCGTTTTCAAACTACAAAGGTGTTTTTAAATGTTATCCGCTGGCACACTTGACGGACTCCCCAGCAACAAAAGGCACTGTGTGCATAGATTGTTTGCTTGGCCACAGCCTCAAACCTGATAGTGCGTGGGTGGACCATCGAGCTGGCAAAGAGGATCATTTAGACAATAAGCTGCTGCAAGGGAGCTCGAGTCCATCTGTGCAAGATCAGTTGCAAGTCCTGGGCTYGAGATTATATGTTCTCTGGCAGCAAGGCATGGCACTCACCTTGTCTGTCGAGCATGTTTTATATTGATAACACCAAAAGATTTACAGTATCATTTTCTCCTGCTGCAACAAAGAACAATGGAGAACATACGTCTAAGTAAGTTCTTTGTGATATATCTTCCAACATGAGTTCACTCCTCAACTATAGCTCTGTTTTTAAGCCTACTAATTTTGACAGAGATTTTTTTCTTTGATTTTTAATTTTTAATTTGRCAGTGATTTTTTACTTCAATTTTTTTCAGACGTGATACTGAATCAAACAATTCCCATGAAGGTACAAACAGATGTGATGCCTTTCAGTTTTGATTTGCTTGGTGCTTGCAAATAACATATCCAAATCCTATCAAGTATTTTGCAAGGCTGATACTTAAAGATGAATCCATACCCCTGTGGATTTCACTGTTCCCAGGCTACTCTCTGTTCATATTTTTAAAGTCTCTGTCCCCAGACAAGTACTCTTCCACCTTCTCAAATTGACTTCTTGATCTTACCTAGGTAAAATTCATCCAAGGCTCTTTGTTAGGTGCTGCACTGAAAGCTCTATGCTACCAGCCCTGCGTTATTTTTGGTTCACTCTGACAGGCCTCTTGAATAGTCAACAAAAAAAAAACCACACTGCATAATGAAAATAAAGACAGCCATGTCTCAAGATGAAGTTAGTAATAAGCCTTCTGAAAGCATACTTGTTCTTAAGTAGAATTATTGAAGCATTAGGTTAAAATAATGAAGTTAAAAGCCAAGGAATGTGGCACAGGAGAGAGATTGAAAACATCGACAAGCACTATGAGGCTCTCAATCAGTCCTTCCAAGAAATAATTCAACCCAGTGAGAAATTAAGCTGACAATCAGCATTCATAGGATCACACAGGCAACTGGCAAGGAGAAGGAGCTTTCTTTTTAAATGAACAGTTAAGTTCAAGTAGCAAGTAGTGCTACAAATGCACCTGTGAAGAAAAGGAGAAGAAACTTTTTTGGGTTTTTATTAAAGCTTGATGACACAGGTAGAATTTCAGAATATTTTTAAACTATAGCCCATTCAAGGAAGTTAAAAGTGGTGACTCAAGTAACACAACCAAAAATAGTAATGGGCACTCTGTGTTCCAAAGCAAGACTCTCATGAATAAAATATTCATAAAAAGCAATCACAGGCAAAGATAACCTGTGTCATATACAGCTTTTTGTTGTGTAGGGGGAAAAACAATATTTAAAATCACTGTTACATTCAAGGATAAAGTTCAGCTTTAAATCACTTTGTGGTTTTGGAGCGTCAGTTCAGAGAAATGAAAAATCAGGCATAGCTTCCAGAAAAGTGGAAATTAA
Organism: Phoebastria nigripes; assembly: GCA_035582835.1. Taxonomy (NCBI): domain Eukaryota; kingdom Metazoa; phylum Chordata; class Aves; order Procellariiformes; family Diomedeidae; genus Phoebastria; species Phoebastria nigripes. The sequence goes on from JAYKAV010003192.1 coordinate 317,429, forward strand.
AGCTGAACTTCCTAAATGGCAAAACAGGTGTGAATAATTTTATGAATCTGGCAAGGATGAGGACTTTCAACTACCATAACTGAAATAACCCTTAGAACCAGACATTGAATGTCATCCAGGTGGACTGCTTCACAAGGTCCTGCAGCTTCATTTGTTTATTTGTATTAATATATCACTTTATTGAAGTGATCACAATACCGCAGGAAAGTATGGTTGAACAGGACTACAAGGGGTAGTTCAGTAAATTCATCCCCTGCTCTGAAGAAGAACCAAGGACTTTACACCATCCCTAACAGACCTTTAGCTAACCCATTCTTGAAACACAGTATGGTAGTGTAACATGTCCCCCACAGGTCATCCCTTCCAGTATTTAAGCTATTTATTGAGTTAGAAAGTTTTTCTTAACATCCCATTTTAAATCTTTAACCTTGCCCATTTGCTTCTTAGCAAAAGAAAGAGAGGGAGAACAGTCTATCGCTGTTTTTTGTAGCAACCTTTTGGGTATTTGAGGACTCTTTTTGTTCCCCCCATTCTTCTGCTTCCCAGACTAAACAAAGGGACAACTGATAAAACATCCTATAGAGTTTACATTAACTCCATCAGCAACTGCATGATGTTTACATGTTTTTAAAACATCCCCTCAGCCCTCTGACATAGAAACTGGGAGGACTCATTAAAACAGGAAAGCTACTAAACATTCACTCAGCCAGTAATGCTGCTTTGAGCCCTGGGACCAAGATGTTCAGGTCTACACACAAGCCTCGGTCTTTTCTCCAGATTTTTGCCAGACTACATCAAAAGGCACTGGGTCAAAGAAGCAGGAAAGCTAAAAGCAAGATAGGGCATGGGCTTGGAGAGTCCTGCAGCATTTAAGACTACGTTTCTATTAAAACAAAAACAGTAATGTGGAGATCTCAAGAGAAGAGTCTACAGATTCCTCCTTTCCTACCTCCCCTGACTTCAGTCCCCCCTGGGTGAAACCCTGCAAGAGTGCTCACATGCTCCGGCAAGCAGGACCTGTGGTGGCCCTGCAGCTGTGGGCAGCAGCCTCCAGCGGTGTGGGAGCAGTGAAGGGAAGTAGGACGTGGGCTGTGGGAGGGAAAGGGTCAGCGCAGGGACTAAACTTCCTTACCTCCCTCTAAACCTGCATTAGTATCCCCCGGTGTCACCAGTGTTTTGCAGGAAGAGTTTCATTAATGACCCTAGCAGTATTTATAATTATAATTGCTATGAATTTGCAAGATGCCCCCAGTCCATCTGCTTCAGGAACCCTTCTGGTCACTTCTGGAGTCCTGTGGTTCGCGCTCTCCCTCTTATTTTCCACCTTCACATGTCTTTGCAAGCACCAGCCCTGATCCTGTAAAGGCTTGACCACGGACATAGCTTTATCCATGACTAGTCCCATTGGGACATACTAAATCTTAAGATATGTTTCGGACTGAAATCCAAAAGGGTTCGTACCTAATAGCACGTCGGATTTGGCTTATTTGTAACATATTTACGGGGAAATATAATTATTCCATGATGTTCATTATGCAAATTATGGCTGTATAGCAAAGACTACCCAAAAACAAGTTGCAGAGGAAGAAAAGACAGTTTGTAACAGATTGTCCCTTTAAAATCAGAAAAAATAATAATTCAGAAATTGTGTGGCTTTAGTTTTTTCCACATTCTAGCTGAAAACAGTGGTAATTTCAAACGATCAAAGCAAAGCAATAAAGTTGAAATACAACCAACACAGAACATCCACTCAGGCCTGTAGTTTCCTTACACCAGTAAACTTTCTGTTTACTCATTTCTCCCATTTGTCTTGAATTAATAGCTCAGGTCTGTTTAGTACCACTGGCAGCAATGACAATTACCCTTTGATTAATACTCAGTGACTTGTTAATTCAAACAAGGTCATTCCAGCCACACAGGCACATGAGTGCAGACTGAAAACAAACAGGAGCCAGCTAAACAGCCTCTGGTGTTCACCTTCCTGGTGAAGAAATGCCTTGGGGATGTGTACTTGCTATGGCAGATGCAACCTTAGGTGGCATTGCCAGGAATCCTTTTCCAGCTCCTAAAATTCTTAATTCTGCCCAGCCCTTAAGCCCCCATGGTGCAACTCTTTCATCCCAAATCCTCAAAACAAAAGGGATAACTGGAAACTAAAAATAACCCACATAATGGCTTTCTTACATGTTCACACGCTTGCAGTCACACACCAAATCCACGGTCTTCATTTACCATACTTGGACAGGTCAGAAGATAACAGAACCCAGAGCAAGTTCACCTCCCCCATCCCATCTGTGCTCGGAGCAGTCAGACCTACATTATTTTGAAGGGGGATAGAAAGGGGATGGAATGAGGAGATTGCGCTTGTCTCCTTTTTTACGATGCTGGAAACGTGGCCACCTACCCACATGTGCAGTCTTACTGAAATCAGTAGAGCTAATCATTATTTTTAACATGCACATAGTTTGGAGGATTGGGGACTTTTATCTTGGTTCCTACCTAAAGCTATAGAGATAAAACTGTACCCTTCCTGACAGTTTTGGAATTACCATCATCCTCGGGTTAGAGTTTGACAGTTTCCCAGAATATTCAAGCAATACCCTTTTTCATCTCAAAAAGATCTGAGTGTCGTTGATCCAGCTTAGCAAGATGACTCAAGATTGGCCCGTGTAAGACCACAAGTACAGCCTTCACCAAGGGAGTATTTCTGCAGTTTGAAGACACTGCCACGGAGTCCGGCCTCACCCTGCGGTGCGAGTGCCAAACTCCCCACATCCTGCCCTGGCCCAAAACCCACCTGGACCAACTGAGAGACTCCCAGTGCCTTTGAAATGATTTGGATAAAGTTCATAAAGCAATTCTCTGCTCTACCTGTATGCGTTTTTCTTCCAGGTTATTTGCATCCCAATTATGCAGCAGTGCTCTCCAAAACAGAGACGTTTGCTAGTAGTTGACTATAAACTGGTACTTTCTTGTCACAGATATGAAAAGGTAGATTTTACAGTACAAACGATGACAAATATTCTGTATGTCTGTCATACGTTTAATCAGAGAGTTTCGAAGAGCTGTGCAAATGTACCGAACTGAGTCTTGCCCTGCCCATCACCCTCATTTCAAAGGCTGGATTTCCATGGCACAGACAGATCAGTGGATGGGCCAGCAGTAGTAAGAGTTCAAAGCTGAGAGCCGTGTTACATCTGGCAATCTGTTCCCTGCAGCAAAGGCCTTCTTAGCTTATGCTGTAGCCAGCCCTAACAATGTCAGATCACAAGTGTGTCAGCACTGAGATGTAGCCCCAAAGCCCTGACTCAATAAACAGGTGAAGAATTCATCCTTACTCGCACAGTCCCATTGATGTGAATAGTCAGACATAAGTATAAGCTAAAGCTGGTGTAAGGGATGCTCAGAGGCCTGGGAGCTCTGTCATCTAATTCTCTGTAAGCACCCTTGCCTTGCCAGGGTAAGCAGAAGAGCTACTATACGAGAAAATATAATCTTAAGGAAATATTCTGTAATAAAGTGTACAGAAAACAGACATTCTCCTACTTTTAATTCTCTTCCTGATTGCTAACAGTATGTAAAAATACTCGGGGCAGTAAAATTAACTAGGACCTTCTGTTTTAAGTATAGAAACCACAACTGTGGAAGCTCAGCGTGCTTGTGGATACCACGAAAATTTGAGCCCTAATGCGCTGTAGCTGCAATCTGATTCCCAGCATCTGTCCTCAAACTAGTGAATTGGTGGGGGAAGGGGCCTTCTGGTCAGAGAATCACATCCACATTGTCATTTCCTAGACAAAGAACAAGAAATTGTCCTGTCATACTGTGTACGAGATGACATTTTGCTCTGTTTAATAAGTCTGATTGTGATAGATAGTAGAAACTCCCCAGAAACTGTCCCTGCAAGTTTAGGACTTTCTAGTAAATCATCTTGACAACAGCCCATGAAGACAAGCATCCCAGAAAGACAGCTCTATTTGACAGGACAACAGATCTGTCAACTTGTTGCTGAAATGCTTGTCTAATCCATCCAGCCCACCCTTAGCTGGAAAAATCTGAAAAAATTAGCCTCGAAGTGCAGTGCCTTACGCCTGCTGAGCCAGCCCTGCCAGCTGAAATGCTGGGGGTTGCAGCAGAGCAGCCCCGCTTGCGTGCTCGTGCCTGCCCACTTGCTCCCCAGCTTGCAAGCCCAGCTGGCAACGGAGGAGCTGCCAGCTGCTAATGCAAGGTAATTTTTTTTTCACCCTGTACTTCTGCAGTGCTGCACAAGATTAACATTTTTCACATTTTCAGTAGGATGTGACCACCTTTGAAAATTTTGCCCTGAATCAGCCTTTCTTTTAGCTAACTCTCACTAACTCCTTTCACATTTGGTCCATGTCCCATTCACTGGTCTAAGGCTTCCCGATTCCCACCTTTGCTGTCATGCTCTTCCTCCCCCACTGCGAGAGCACCAGTCCAAGGATAAAAAAATTAGGACAGTTTAAAGAAGAGACAGGAGTGCAGGGACTGGAAAAAAACAGAAGTGAGAAATAGGCAAATCGGCCAAAGTAAAAACCAAACAAAAAAAGTAATATTTTGAAATAAGAATCAGATTTTTCTATCCAGGATTCCTGAAAATCCCAGAACAAATGACCAGACAGACTTCTGGGTGGAAAAAGAGCACATGTCTAGGAAAGCTGAGATGTATGTTTCTAATTTTGAAGGAAGATTTAGAGAAAAAATATACTGAAAAATTAAAAAGGATAATTATGGGGAAAGTACACTACATGAAAGGGCAGCTAAAGAAAGCATATGTGTCAGGGCTGAGAAGATAGTGGAGAAGTAGAAAAGAGAAAAGGAAAGAAGGAATATATGGTGCTTCTTTTTTTTCTTTCAAAACTGTGGAATGATGTGCACAGCATCTTCAATCCTCAATTTAGCAGATTTAAAGTCAGCCTCCTGGCTTCACATATGGAGAGAAAAGGAAGGGAGGGAGTGGATGCCTTACATCAACGAGAAGTCCAGCAGAGCTGCAGACCACATGGGGCCGTAGCCTTGTCAGAGGTTTCCTGCTTCTGTGCGGCTCTTGCTCTCCTCTACCTACATTTTATCACTCGGATGTACAGACAGCACTTTGGGGGAACAAAGAGATGACCAGAGGGAAAACAAGCAACATTCGCACTTAGATGCAGCAGGAGAACCATCCCACCCTGAGGGAAAGAAGCTATTTATGCCTCCGCCTGCTGCCACGTCTGGTCCTGCCGTGGGTGAAGAGGTCAGAGCCTGAGCCCTGGGCTGATGCAGGGCAAGTTGACATGACTTATTCTGATCTGTTTCATTAACAAAAAACCACCGATGTTATAAAAAATAAAACACAAACAGGATATATTTGGGTCTCAAAGACCAGTACTTGTAAGCTGGGAAATGCCTCCTTCATGACTGACTGCCTGGARCTTAACATGTCCCTCCCAACCCTGCAATGCAGGGCATGACCAAGACCCTCCTTCTCAAGCCTCCAGCATAGGTCAGACACAGGCCAGCATTCAGGTCACAAAGGAAACTGTAAATCTGGCATTTGATATACTTTTGCCTATTTGTTAGAGATAGCCTTTTATACATAACATGCATAATATGACCTACAGTTTATAGGACTTGGACCTACACTGCCAAGTAATTCAGCTTTCCAGCTCAGTCCCAGGGTCTGGTGCTGTGATAGTCTTATTTTACATGTTAGTTCTTTTGTGGGCCCTCTTTTAGAGCACATCAGTGCATTTCCTTCAAAACAAACCCCAGAGGTGCTTCCAGGAGTAGTCAACACCAGAAATCACGCCATCTCAGCAGCGTGGACCCCTCAGCCTTCCTCTGCTCTTCACCATCCTCTTATGATACCCCAGCCAGCGCTGCCCCCTCAGCCTCCCCTCACATTTTCCAGGCAATTTGAACCAATAAAACATGCATGCCATATCTTGAGTCCACGGGTACGGGGGTGTAGGACACAGCCTGCTCTAGGAGGGGGCAGCTCTGAGAAACGTGGACCTGAGCCATTGTGCACTACCTGGCCTGAGGCCAGGGGTCACTCCCTGGGATGGAGGCCTTTGGCTGCAGAGAGCCATAGTCATGGCTGGCTCAGAAGCCGTGCTGCATCTAATCATTATTTTTCAGTCTTAACTTGAAAAGCAAAATATTTAATTAATTTAATGTTGTAGTCATTGCTTATGTTTACATTGTTTATAACGTTAAGCTTGTTTTCTAAAATCGGAAAAAACCACTATTCTTAGAAAATAAAATTCTTTTCTTATTTTACTAAGCTTGGGTGATTACTCTTCACTGTGATTTGAAAAGGGATGATCTGAAATTTTAATGCTGTTATCATTTGGATGGAAAGAAATGGTGGAAGAACACGTACAAAGAGGTTTTACACTGCAGAGCTTTTCATACGAAATTTTGCCAATTGCAGGACATAGCAAATTGTACAGAGATGCTACAGAAACGTCGTCTCTGGTATTTTCCCACCACAACAATGTCCAAACTCCGATGCCATGGTTGTAGATTGATTTTTTAAGGCTTTAAAGAGGTGTAAACTCTGAGCTTCTGGAAACCAAACTAGTTGTAAAGTAAGCAAGATTTTTATAAAATCGCTTGTAATTGTTATCCAATCCTTTTTCTTCAGACATGGCCACAGACTCACTGCACAGAAGCACTATTTACACACTGCTGTTGGAGAAGGCAGGCAGGTTTAAGTTAGACACGTGCACATGGATGTTACACAAGAGCGATCCCTATTTCAGCACTGCCTCTCCAGCATGACCTGTGCTTTATGGAAACTTGGTTAAAAATCACAGAAAACGGTACGTCTGAAGGAGAGGCTGGGGGGAAGGGAAGCAGAGCAGGCGAAGCAGATGTGTCTCACACAGGCTGTTTTGCGAGCTATGACTCCAGCATTCGGTACCAAGCATATGCTATATTTTCTACTTGAAAGCCGACTGCCACTTCAAATGAAAATGGTTTTGTATGTGCTGCACCATAAAATTACACAGACACAGAGGTCCACGCTAACTAGCTGTTTACCTCTATGCTTCTACCACAGCACATAAGTTATAATCGGAGGAAGGAAACTCCTAGGAGATCTGAAGGCTTTAATTGTTTCAGCGTGCAGATGGTTTGCATTACAGCAAATCGACACAGCTCAAGGTCAATTCRTAGTTCAGCAATAGCTGCTTCGGCAAGTGAATTTAGTTTGTTTACGCCTCTTCTGGGGAAGGTTTAATGGCTTTGTTACTTATTTTATAGATATTTCTAGGCTTAAGAAACTCTGCAACAGGTGAAACTGGAGGAGCGTAGGTTGCCACAGCCATTTCCTTCATGTCTGGTACTAAGCAATTTTTAGAGCAGCTAAATATAGCTGTTTTCCTACAACATTTGAACACTTTGTTTCAACATGTTCTCTTTTCTGTCACTGACATAAAAACACTCTGTTACAGACTCATGAAGACATCTCCCGCAACTCTGATTTTCTTTGCCGTATTGAGATTTGCCACGCAACCRCTGCACCTAGGGACTGAGGTCTGACACAAGTAGTTACTCTTGCCCTTAGCTATCGCTCTGAGCTGCCACTCTCCCAGAGGTTCCCGGTCCCTCTGCACAGGCAGCTCAGCTGTTCGTGAAGCAGCTGCTGAACTGCCTCAATTTAGGGCTTAGATGGTTAGGATAAACTGGAACCAATTTTGATTTTTTAAATTTTTTTTTTTAATAGCACCAGGCTGAAATCTGCCACAGTACAGCAGCTGCTTCATCAGCTGAGCCATCCCTCCAGGCGAAATGGAGCTCCCCAAGAGGAAAACAAGCTGGGCACCAGGGCAGGGGGGGACTACTGTAGCGATACCAAGGTAAGATGTCACTGGTCAGAGGTTGGAAAGCTCCATGTAGGAGAGGAACACAAAGTACTGTGCGGCACAAAGCACCAGCCTGTGTGAGCCACAAGCACCTTCTTTTGTGCCATATACCAACTGGATCCCAGATCTCTCCAGGTAGCTGCCATTACAAAGGTAATCCCACCAACGCCAACCGTTAAAAAACTGCATCCGGCAAAAACAGTGCATGATCTTTCTTTTAAAAGGAATGGTCTTTGTTCCTCACACCTTATCTTCGAGTTCTGCTGATCAGTGCTTATCCCCCTCAGTCGTACGCTGCCTCCATCATCTACCCTCTACCTCTTGTCCCGCAGCGGACAGTCGTGGGGCAGCACCGTGTCTTCCCACCTGCACTCGGTGTCTGGAGTGACAGATCTGGAGAGAAACCACAGCAATGCTTTGCCAAAGAGAGGTTATGTTCGTGTGACTCAACAGATGTACAGATGTGTCCATGTGTCCACATGTGCAGGTAATTTAACACTGCGGGTGCTCCTCCCTTGCCCTGACCTGCGACCAAATTAGCAGAGTCACAGGATAATTGAAAGATGGGTTGTACCTCAAGGTCAGAAAGTAACCAGCGAACTTACAGTCTACTTGCAGACCTCAAAATATGTCAGAAACGTCACTGAATGTAACATCACAGCAGAACAATGCTAAAAAGCTCATGCTCTTTGCTGTATGCGTTAGGGCATCTACCTTCATTTCGTTTGGGTCTGAAAGTCTTCTTAAAAACTATCTGTTTCAAAGACCTGTTTTTAAATTCACTTAGGAAAACTCTGCAAAACTTTTAAAAAGAGGCTTGTGGCAGGGCTGTGAGGATTTGAAACAGAAAGGCATACCAACGCTGTGAGCCATACCTAAGAATTTCACATCCACATCCTGGAAGCAACCTCCTGCCACAACCCCCCCACATTGTGCTCAGCAGTCCTCGATGTGGCCTTAACATCTGCTTCGGCATCTGCTTTTTCGGGAGGATCTGCCTCTGTGTGCTTTGCTGCTTTCAAAGGCCTGTCTGCTATTGCTCAGGCTGGCTGGCAGCTCACCACCGCTCTGCCATCGGGCAGATACCCTTACAAGGAAACGCAATGATTTGCCCCCCGCCTCGGTGGGAGTCCGGCAGGCACATCCACCACTGTAAATCCATAATCCAGCTTTACTGGGTCCATTTAAAATAACTTTGGGAGGCAAAAGGCAGCCTGCGCTTTAGGTCTAATTCTTCACATAGATAATAAGCTGAGGTGCATTTACAGGACAGTGTGTAAAGTTCGTCAAGCTCCTAACTTGGACAAGAGGCTGCAGGCATCTGGGCCAGAACGCGTGCGGCTGCCAGAACGAAGCAGGCAGCTGGAAGCAAAGCAAACTGCCTCCCGCAGCCCTGCCAACAGATTCTGCAGGTCAGCTATTGAAATGATTTGCACATCAGCATATTTCAAATTTCGAATGCAGCCTTTTCCAAAAGACCACAGCAAGAGCRTTTGTAAAGAAGGGGCTGTTCTCAGAGGAAAGCAATTTCCTAAAGAATCCATTTCCTTACTCAAACACCAGAAAGGTGGAAGGTTTTCCTAAAACTGGCACCGAGGGCATATCTGTGACATGGAGATAATTACTGGAAGCAACCGATGAAACTGCCAAATCCAACTACAGCAGAACTGCCAGAAATTTTTTTCGTCTTAATTGCAGCCAAAAACCACAGGTGACTTAAAAGAAACGAAAGCGTGGGGAAGAGTGTGGAATGACCAGGAAAGACTGCTCTTACGCACAGTGCTTTAGCACAGTCTAGAGGACTTGTCTATGAAATGCTGCCAACCATTGGACCATGGCCAACTCATCTTAAAACTCGGGTAGCCTGGGGGTGGGTGGGATGGAGGCACGCACGCTTCCCTCGCATCAGAGGCCCCGAGTCTGCTAACCTCTCTTTCTGGCTCGGGATGCGGGGCAGTTCCTGTCCCCAGCTCCGGGACACGCTGTGCTGACTCCCCAGCAGGCAATCTCAGTCCAAAGAAGGCTCAAAACTGCAAGTTGAGGAAACTTTAAAGAAAAAAGAAGATAGTTAATAGATGTTTACAAACTGTTAGTGAAACTGGATCTCTTGCAGCAAAACTCTGCTCTCACTGACTCCGCTGGACCCTATATCTCCTTTTTCACTGTCTAACCTAATGCAATGATTCTCAAACCCAGGAGTGGGGCTGCCCTGGGAGGTCCAGACTGCGTGATGGGAGACAGAGGGAGACAAGAATAAAAAATCCAGATGGCTCGTGTCAGCCCCTCTTGTCCCTTCCTCTTTCTCTACCAGTGAAGGTCTCTCCTCTCTCCAGCCCCACCATGGGGGAAGTGCACATGGGACGAGCTACTCCTGCGAAGGGTGGAAGGACCTGGCAGCACGGGGGTGAAGCCCAGCAGCTCGGGGGGTGCGGGTTGATGCGGGGGAAGCTGTGGGAGCTGTGCAGCCAGGCACAGCTCGGGAGGTTCCCGCTCTGAGATGGAGCGCAGGATCTCAGAAAGATGGTTCAGCCAAAGGAGAGGACCCCTGACCTACCCCCAAAGAGTAACGTTAATGACACTTCTCAGACAGATAGCAGCTGCCTGATTACAACTGGAAATATGGATCCTCAGTATTTCCAAAACACTTACTTCTCATATTCATTCATCGCTCCTGTCTCCAGCTATATCTGTTAATTGTGGGGAAAAGAATATAAAGAACTCTGTAAAATCATAGTTCACGAATGCAGCTGTCAGAGATTTTATTCCTTCCACTCTCTCATACTGAGTTACCTCTGAATTTACCCTAACTGTAATCCTCAATTTTAAGAATTCACCCTTGCTTTCCTTCCCCAGATTACGGATTCTTTAACAAATTCCGGAATATTCATAGAAGTTACGGATAAAGCATAAAGAAGAAACAATCAAGTTCTCAGAATGTAACTCTGTGCCACACAGTGCATTTATTTGCTCATAATACTTTGCAAGAAAGAGCTCATCCTCAGTGCAACTATGAGCAGCAGATAGGCAAGGAACATTATTCACAATGTTACCATTTCCAAAAACTTCTTCTACTTCTGACTCCCCAGACTGAGACATATTTGAGGTAAAACGAAATAGCAGGTTTGCATACCATGGGCACCTCCCTCCCCCTAGAAGAAGGAAGAAAAGAAAGCTGGAGGCGAAAGACTAAAAATTAAATCGGCACATCTGAAAACCAAGGCCAAATTGACTTGCTGAAGGCCATATCTAATCAGTCATCAGTAGAGCAAGGACTGCAAGTCTGGCTTCCTCAGTCCCAGTTTCATGCTCTAATTCCTACCTCCAACAAATTGCTTTATAATAATCATAAGACCTTACTGATTAGTCATATATGCAGATAAGGAAATCTCTCTTCAAGGTTACTGTAAAGGAAAATAGTAGTTAGGATGGCAAAAGGAAGGTCAAGGGGAGAGGACAGTGCAAATGGAAAACTCAGTGGCGCACGGACTGAGCAATGTTCCTCTAAACACAAGTTTAGGAGTATTGGGAAATGTAAAAGTAGTGTTCAGCCTGGCTGTACACTGGTCTTCCTTCCCCAGAGAATAATGTTGCAGAATTGTCTGACAAGGTCGTTGTGACAGAAAAGCTTAGTGAAATCAAGACAACATAATTTTATCCTGAAGTCAGCTAGGTGAGGTCAGCCCCAGGCAGGATGCACGGTGCTGACCTCCTGCTGCCCCATGGTAACTATCACCACTGCTTTGTTCTCACTTAGGATTGTAAAGCAAAATAATCAATGATGGTATTTATCTTGCTGTAAACAAACACTCTGTCAGAGAAGACAAAGCCTTAAAAGGGGATCGACCATGGCTACATACACACTTGCAAGCACTGGCAGAGAAAGAGACGGAGAAGCATAGGATATGATTTAGGCAAAGCAAATAATTGTACGCAGTTATCCAGCTGGCTGCAGCACATCAGTAGGCAAAATACCTGAAATGGGCACCTGCAGCTCTCCATTGGTTCACAAGACTAGTTGTAACGTATGTGTTTGAAGATCTCTTGGGCTCCCATGATGAAAGTTTTCTTCTCAAACGTAAAGGGGAGATGATTTTTTTCCATTTTTCTTTAGGGGTTATCCACATAGAGCAGGCATGCAGAGACCTGCTGGGTTTATCTTCTCAGGGCACTGTYCATCTTCCAAGCAGCATGGCTCCAGTATCGTCCGGGCCAGGAGCTGATCCAAAACTCATCCTTAGGAGAGGCCTCTTGATTAAGAACCAGGTCACAAGTCATAAGAAATCTGAAGGTCACAGGTGAAAGGTGATCAAGATGCAAAACTACCTCTGGATCAAAAACCTCATCTGGAATATCACAACCATAATGTAAGGTGTATATCTTGAATGAAGCGATGAAGGGACTTTTTCTCATTTTTGAAAGGGTTGTTACATCATTTGTAAAATAAACATTCACGGAAATAAATAAATAAATAAATAAAAAACTCAACAAAAAAACCCCCAAAAAAACAAAAAAAAAACCCCCCAAAACCCCCAAAAAACTGAGCACCAGCATATTCTCTGTAGAACAAACCAGATCTAAAAAGCTTGTAGGAGACTACATTTTGTAGCTCTGTCTCTGCATTCGGAAGAAACAATACAACAGCCTTTTGTAGCCAGGCAGCTTCTTTTGCTTGGCAGTAAAGGATCAGAAGGTCACAGGAACCAGAGGTGCAGGATCCCACTGGGACCTATGCTGCAGGAATGGAGGCTTACAATAGCTTAAATAAAAAGGGAGAAGGAAACACGACAAAGTGACTATCGCTCGAGGTCTCCCACAAGTGCTATGAGCACCCAGTATGTTTTGATCCTGGGAAAGCCAGCTACTTTATGCTTTGGGTAGGAACAAGAGGACTACTCCCCGAAAGTTTAACTAGTATGACTTCATTACCATTGCTTTTAAATGACATATAAGTGGTGACAGTTTCTTCCTTCCCAGTAAGTATATTGAAGCATTAACGCTTACTACATTGCTGAATTTTTACATGCTTATAGAGACTATTTGCAGAGTAAATGGGGAACATATAAGTTCTTATGCACACTTCCTGTGGAGCAGCCTGACACGAGACAACACATACAAGAATGGAGCTTCACTGTAGAACGAGATCCCTGGGAGAAGAGGAACCACCACGCAGCACGCACGCGGAGCGGGGGAGAAACCGAGCTCATGCAAACAGGCGGCTCCTCTGCACTGAGGAAGGGTCTGAAGGGCAGCTTTTAGGCAGCGTCCCCAGTTAAAGGAAGCCATGAATCAGTAAGGAAAAACGCTACCTCCTGTCGTTTGATTCCTACTCTCTGGGAAACAAGGCTTTACATTCCTGTAAGATAAACAGAACTGCATCAGAACAACATAGGGCTCTGTTCTCTACCTGTTTTCCTAACAGCTGTCTGTGGGGCTGCTGGTTGGCAAGCTACTTGGATCAAAGACTGGGAACAAATATTTTCATATCTTCACCCGGCAATGTTATCATTAAAAATAATCAAAAACAGCTCCCCACCTTCCTTCCCCACCAGGGAAGGTTTTGCATCATGCCCTTCCTGCACTGAGTCAAAAGGCAGCAGCAATCTCTTCTCTGTACATTTCCAACAGCTGCTAATGCCGTAAGTCAACAAAAGAAGCCTGATACTGTGGAAGAAAAAAAAAATAAAGAGATAGTGTGAAGCTCCAAGAATATTTTAGGCAATCGGGATGAGCAAATGGGATGCGAGTTTCACAACAGTTCTGACTTTCTCTTCGAATCAGCTCTCGCTGCCATCTTGTTATTTGCTTAGGGCAGGTCTACGTGGGGTGAATTAAGTAGTCTGCAGTCATTTCACCAGCCCAGCTACCTTCCTGAACATTCAAATGCAAAATAAAATCAGCCTCGTGAACAAGCGCACTAGAAAGTGCGTGATATTAAATGTTTCTTTGGACCCTCATCCTGCTTGGAAACCAGTCACCCCTGTGGTTTAATAGATTAGGAGAGACCTGACACGGCTGCTGGTAATTCCATTTTGGTCGAGGTGTTTTATGGATATAAAGTAAATAATCAGGCAGCCTGTGAAGCGGGGAATGAAAACCACTGTCACCCTGTTTACCAGCCTATCTCTAACAGAAAGGTGAAGTTTAGTTGTCCACCTGTCATCTACGGCACATGGACTTTTGAGAAAAGTCAGTGTTAGGATTGCACCGGGACAGACTCGCAGGGGCCGGCGTTCACCCCCCACTTACCAGTTTCCCAGCCAGTGCTCATTTTCTTTGCATGTTTTRAGGGTTGAGTAAGGCACTCAAGACGCTATCATAGTTAGTGATTTATCACCCAGCAACTGGGCAACTTCCATGTACAATCATAATCTACAACATATAACAGCAAAATACCCCTCTTCAAGCATGCATGTTTTGATGAAAGCAGCCAACATCCATTTGCCTACACACGCTCCATCAAAACTAATCGTCCTAGTGATCGTTGTCCTGGTCTGCATGTTGAAAATCTACCCTAAAGATAAGAAAGAAACCGTGCTCTGATCTCTTCGTTGCAAACTATCACAACCCAACCCTGAGGATCCTGGCTTGTTGCCAGCCCCACCTCCGCTTGCTCCACAGAGCCTGGCCACCCCTCACGTCGGTGTGCAGCTATATCATACTATATAACATACACAACACATAAAACTTAACGATTTAAAGGATCGGTTCTCCTTGAACTTCTTCTCTGACAAGATTAAGGCAATGCTATTTGAGTATCGTAGAACCACCTGGAACGCACGGGACGTGCAAGCCTATATTATTTGTATTAAATTTGTAATGTGATCATCTGTGCTCTGCTGAGCCTGCTGAGATACTGAGAAGACATTAATAACTTTGAATTAGGAAGAAAACTGCAACAAGAAAAAAATGCAGTTGGTATTTTACGTCCTACACCTGGCACAACACTGACAGCAGAAACTGGAAAGGATTGTGGAAAAATGTGTGTGGTAAGAATAGTCTGTATTAGAAATGAATGGTGGAATAAAGAACATTGATCTTACTTATAATGACAGCCGACAAAACGGCAGGTTGAAGCTGGCCACATTACCAGGGAAACACGTATCGTTTTCTAGGAGACTATACAAACATCTTGAATAGGAAAACACGTAACTGTGCAAAAACCAAAAGTGCATTTTAAATGTTCCCCTCATCTAATAGCAGTATTTTCCTGTAATTTGAAGCCTTGTCTGCTTCTTCTGTGTAACGAGAAAATCAGAGCTGTTTGACTGGAGTTGATCTGGTCAACAACCTATAATTGATCTTCTCCGGGTTTCAGCAATATGTTCTTTAAGCAGGGAGCTTGCTACCTTTCTGTTTGAAAGGTCAGGCCTGCATAGTACCCAAGTACTTTAAAAAAAAAAAGTTTAAAGATAGATTTACTGATGAAAACATGTTACTTTTTAAATAATGTTTTAAAACCATAGCGGTGTAACAACATGACTCTGATTGCTTCTACGGCCTGAAAATTCCCACCAGGTGCCAACAAGCTGAAGTCCACTCTGTTAAAAATATTAATTCCAGTATTATGTTATTTGATATGGTATGATGATACGGGTCCACTCAACACGTGCCTCATCCAGTCTTTACTGATTGGGCTTTAAGATCCACTTTTCATTTTAAAAAGCCCTCTTTGTTTAAATGCATCTTTTGGATTCATCCTACTTGCAATATTCAACTACTGCCTCAGTCGTCATCGGCCCAAGCGTTTATTTGGTCTGCTCTAGCAAACCTGACAGACCATTTCATGATGCCTACTCCAGAGAATACTAAAGAAGTCCAAATATCTGATACAGTAAACTAGACTTCTTAAAAATGTTGCAATGAATTTCTAATTTAAAGATCTTAAGTCACTACTGTGCAAAGCCTGTATTAGCAATACCCCTGTGAAGGAAGGCTGCAGACGGTAGTGGCAGAAGAACTGTTGTGGATACTCTCAAATTATTTTTTGAAAGCTTGGGACTAATTTCTAGTCTATATAATCTATCAAGGCTTTTATTTATGCCAAATGGATTTCCCTAAAAGTAGCCTGAGCAATATACACAATTAGAACTGAAATCAGCTCCAGGTTTAGTTTAAAATTTTTCCCAGTCCCTGGCAAAAATGAAACTATGCTCTGCCTGCCAAAACAAACATCATTCAGTTTTCCTCTTTCCCTTTCAACTACTACCAAGCATAATCAGGTTTAGCAGACATCTGAAATACACAAGCCATAAAAAAACGTGCCCACTGCACAGAGTACACGCCGCTACCAAGAGTTAGTATGGGAGAGCAGTCAATAGCTCCACAGTAGCTTTCATTATTAATCAAGAGCTATACACATCTCCATTGTGGTATTTTGCTCTGTATTGTCCATTTTTTTCCCAAAGGGGATATTTTCAAAAAGAGATGTCAAACTACCTCACTTCTGAGCAGGAAGAACTGAAACTACTTTCAGTTCCAGTTACATTCAGACGGTAACCTCAGTGCCCATCCAGGTCCAGAACTTTCTACATTTGCACTGTGAGATCCTCTCAGTCTTCTCCACGGCAGGTTCATGCATTTTGAAGCAACCTGAGGGGTGTTATTATCCAAGCCATTTGGGACAGCCTATATCCCTTTCTATACTTTACCAAGTGCCTCAGGTCTTGTACAAACCCCATCTCTGACCACCCTCTGTCTCTGGGAAAATTTGAGTGCAGTGAGACCTCTCTGGGAAGGCATGCCATCTTGAAGGAGAAAAGAAATTGTATCTGTGGCTCGTACATAAGATATTTTAACATTTTGATCCATCTGGGGTGAAAAAAACCAGGAAAAAATGAAAGTCCACATAATGGCTTTGATACTTCTTGGACTTTGAGAAGCCCTTGGCAGTGTCAGTCAGAAGGTGTTGCCCCTGTAATGGGCAATGTGGTAGCACAGGAGAGGACTGCTGGAAAGGGGCCCTATTCATCCCCCTCTGCTTGTTCCTGGAGGAAACTGGCAGCTCTTCCCACAGCTCTTTCTGAGTGCTCTGTTGCAAGATCACAGAGAACCTATATCCATCATTTCCTCTTTAATCTCTATAGGAAGCCTTTTCAGGAGAGAAACATTTAAGGCCACACAATTAGCAAAATACCATCTCCTTTTCACCTGAGCCATGTATTTCTGTCATTGGGTACTTGCAGTATGTTTGAAATTGTGAGTTTCATTTACAAGTATTTAACCCCGCAGCTTTAGTGATCTCTCAAAATAGCTACATAATGGAATTTCCTAGACCTTTTTATAATGAAATATATATACACAGAAAGGAGCCCAAAGTTCAGGCCTTTTGAGCTCCAATGACTTGTTAACAAAGTCAAGCAGCGTGTCCATATTCCAGATTCTGAGACTATCTGACCACTCATGGGTGCACCAAAGGGCTCCAGTCACTGGCAGAACTGCACAGGATGGAAATCCCTTGGAAATCTGTTGACTGCATCTGCAAAATAAGCAGTTAAGAGCCTGTAAGAAATTCCTCTTCCCCATAAGGGAAATCCTAAGCCCAGATTCTCAAACTGTGGCTCAACAAGACGTCTGTCCAGGGTTATTTGGAGTTTAAGGTGTCCCAGCCACACCACGACACCCAGCCCATTGTGCTGACAGCACTGTTCACAAGCTAGGTTGCAAACTAAAGAGCTGATTGGGCTTTGCAAGAGCAAACATTGGAAGCCACACCATTTCCCCGACCCGTATTAACACACATTGTCCAAAAGCAGCAGTACTGGCACCGCTGGGAGGGGAAGGGCAGGGGGGAACATGCAACAGTGTACGGGCACAAACGAGCATCCAGGACCAGGAACTACAGCTGAGCCGCAAGCTCTGCTGCACTCAGGGCACCACAAGGTCACTGCAGCAGGACAAAGTGCAGTTTACATCACTCAGATCAAGCAGGAGATGATGCACTTGCTTTGCCCGACCAGTCTAAAATGGTCTTAGGCCTTACAGAATTAGATCTCAAAGCATTTGTCTACCATCGTACTCAGAGCAATCATCTACCTGTGTGGAAGAAGTTACGCAAGTATAAAGGTGCCATGTCCCTTTACAAGAAAAGATCTAAGCTGTACCAGCATAAGAATGCCAATATAACAACTTCAAACTAGTGCTTTGCTCACATAAAATTATGTTGTTAACAAAAAAAATTATACTTCAAAACAAAACAGTTATCCAGCAGGAAGAAAATGCACAAAGCCCAGGACTAAGGCTTGTTAGCAAGGCATTCCTCTCCATAAATACTATAGATTTCCAGCAGTTCTCCTAAATCCCTTCGTATTTTCAGTCGATGCTCACTGTATGGGTGGGATATCCCCAAAATACATGCGTGGTCTTTGCAGCTATGCATTTTACTAGCATAGCTCATGCAAAATTAACTGGTTTTGCATACCATGTGATTTTCAAAGTCACAATGTAGATAAAGCAAAAGCAGGCATCACTGGAACACTTATCGGTTTGCTTCTTGCTGGGGACTGTTCTGTGCCAAGCATCTGACGCCTACGTTAGCAAATACTGTGGTGCAACTCGGGCAGCTCTGTAAAGCAAAGCAAGCGGTGCTGAGAATCCCAAATCCTCAATATAAACACTTCACAGGTTTCACTTAAGACAACCTCTGTTTTGATCCTGTGGACTGAATGCCCATTAGTGGTCAGAGCGCGTTAGGTAGGCTCCCGGAGTGCCTCTTCCCAGAGGTTTCAGGAAGCAGCTTAATTTTCATCTGAAAGGGAATTAAGTTTATGTGCTCTAAGACAGCTCGCTAATATCAACCAAAGCAAGGGAAGTGAGGACAATTGGAAGATTTGCTTCAAAAGCACACTCCTGTGTCTAACTAAAACCCTGCAGACTAGACGCCATCCACAGAATAAGAATGCAAGAAAAGTTTTGTAAAGGAAATAGATCCAGCCTTTTTCCCATGCTCTGACTCCTTCATTATCTTATACTAAACACATACTCAGTTGTATATGTGAGACGGAGGTTCAAACTTCAAACAGAAAGGAAAAATCACCTTAAGGCTGAGACTAAGTCCAGAAAATTTTAGCATGGAAGGGAAAAGTAATTTTGAAAAGGCAGCGAGCTGGGAGTTGCATTTCAATAACAGTAACCTGTAAATGCCCGCACTTGTAACAATTTTTCCATTCACAGATCTTAAAATGATTATAAAAAATTCTAACTCCTTTTATACTTCCAAGAAATCTTAAGTCCTAGAAAGACAAAGTGGTATGAGTAGCTAAATAGCAGAGCAGGGAGTGAACTCAAACCTTGCAGCCTCCATCGGTAGCTGTGTCAGCGCTGCGCATGGGGGACAGCTGTGCACAAAGAAAATCACTTCACTCAGTAGGAAACTTTCCAGGTTTTGTGCACATAAATGATTGTTGCTTCAAAATCAATGGATGATGGATGCTGAAAATAGCATTTGAATCCTCATCTTACATGTATCAGTTGTCAGACACACTGACCCAGAGAGCTAGTGAGGAAAGTGGAGATTTGCAACAACTGTCATCCACAGCAACCAGCCACACTGTGACTTCTTCCAAGAGGAAGGAATCAGCAGGCAAAAACCAGTACTTCTTTGATGCAATCTTGTTGCACACAAACGCACATGAAATTCTGCTTCCCCTAGTACTGTAAGGCTCAAACAGCAAGAAAGTTTCCTTGTTCAGCATTCATAGCTGCTTCACCCAAGACAGCACTAGCTCTTTCTTAGATCTCTCATGGCCAAGCTGTGCATGCCGTTTTGAGTATAAATGGCTTTTAATGGCCTTCTCTTTCTGCTCCTGTGGTATTTTCTTGCTGATAGTTGCCCACACCTCCAAAACCTGTGTTGCCATGTCCTTCCCTCTCCCCACCCCTGCTAGTCCTTTCAGCATCTGAGTTACTTCCCTTCGCTTTTCCCAACAGCAAGCCATGAGGAGCACACAAGAGACACTGTGTCCTCAGTCACAGTTTGGGTGGCTGGAGCAAGCATCTCCCCTACCAAATAAGTACTGCACTTGCAGAGAAAATTCAGTGCTGACCTGGAGCACACGCAGCAAACTCAGCAAGGGCACTGAGAAATTCTGGTGCCCTTTCAGAGGTTTCTACTGGTTAGGTGTAAATGTTCAAAGGCTTAACATCTGATTAAGTTTGGGTGGACTTTTGTGCAGGAAAAAGGTAAATGTATTTGAAAATGCAAAGAGGCATGAGTTAATTAGCACAATACAACCTTTATCACAGCACCAAAGGTCTAAGGGGCTCATTACCACTGTATGAACCTCCTTCTCAGAGGACCCCCCGCTCTGTCTGCAGAAACGTGCTGCTTTGATGTGTTCCCTGAACAAAGAGAAAGGCTCTGATGTCGAGGGTGAAACGCAAGGAGTGACGCTCTGTGGTGGTTTAAGGAAGGAAATGAGGAGCCACACTGTGACCCATTGAAGCTGCTGGGGAATCCAGGTGAGGAAATTTGAAATTACCCTAATAGAGATTTAATGAGAACTGGGGGATTAACACCAAACCCAGACAAAACTAGGAGGATCTTTAATGGTCACAAATAGCCAAGCCCTTAGTTTTATTTGCCTCACTGTGGCACTACACCCAGCAGCACAGGGCACCTGGGTCATCAAGCTCACTTCGTGAGCTGCTGCACGGTACGGCCGAGTCTATCTGAAGAGGAGCTCTGTCCTCATGTTCTCATCCCCTGCCGTACGTGCCTGCTCTGACCCTACAGTGACCCAAACCAACAGGAAAAATACCTTTTTGTGGGACTACTTTTCAGCCAGTTTAGCTGAAAACTAATCAGAGCAGGAGTGACCCAGCTGGCAGCAGCCAGTTGCAGCTCGACCCAGCTGTACTGTAAAATCACAGCACTGGGTGGGAAATTTAGCTTTGCTGGCCATGCCTAAGTGAGACATTCTTCCTGAGCAGCCGGGTGAGGCAGGCAGACCACACTTCATTAGAGAGCTGACAAGAGAAAGCAGTAATTACATGAACACGAGATCTATTACCTGACCAGTGTTGTAAGATGGATCTAAGGTGTCATGTGGAGCGAGGCAGTCCATTAATTTTCCATTCCGCCAGCAGCCCAGGTGCACCAGATCTCGGCAGTGAGCATGGCAGGTGTATTTGCAATCTGAAACACGCACACAAACACACACAACAACAAAAAAAAAAAGAAGTGTTTAGAAATGAAGTTTCTGCAGGGAGAACCTAGGAGTGAGGCACATCCTCATTTGCTATGTGACCTCAGAGAAACTACCACTTCTCGACTGAATCTCCCTGTCCATATGTAGAGATAATAATAGTTACATATTATCGGAGAATGTAAATTCACTGGAGCGAAGGTGACAGTGCAGCACACCTCAGCGTCACACTGACACAGCTGCAGTGATGCACTCCGCTAGTTAGATGAGGGCTGCCTCGGTGAGATGTTTTTGCAAAAAGTCCGTGCCACATACTGTGTATTAGCTGCTGTGATGTAAGCTCGAAAGGGGCCGTTCTCAGAAAAGACACAACATTTATGATTTTCAGATAAAAATTTCTATGCAAGTACAATCACTATTACATGGTTTTACATGTTTTAAGCTTAGGTTCTCTTAAGAATATGCACATGAATATTGAGAAGCTTATCTGAAGCTGTAATTAACCTGCTAAATCACAAAGTTGCCTTCAGGAACAATTCAGAAATTTCACTTGCTGGCTAGCAAAATCAACTAAGATGGCTATTAGAAACGTAAATTCATGATAACAGAGGCAGATGGCCCTATCTCTGGTAAGAAATCAGATGATTCATATGGCCTCTAATCTCAAAGAGAGAATCACTTTAACAGTATTTGCAAAAACAACTTGTATTTACTCTGAAGCCTTGTTGCATTTGCTGGTTTTCTACATAAGTTGGGCAGAGTTCATGATACCACCTTTGTCTAGCACTGAATGTCGCTTTCTATTCTTAGGTTTTAAATTGTTTGTAATTATGCCAAAGAGCAACCACTTGTACTTCAAGTTTCCACGCTGGGGAACATCATGCTGTTTGTTTTAGAACATTTCGGCTAAAACAGAAATTCAGCCATTTCCAAGAATGACTTTTGGAGGAAATGCTTTCAATTTCCCTAGCTAAACTGCTCTTAAAAATATTTTTTTTTTGTTACAAAGCTTTACACTTCCCTGGTTTATAGCAAAAGCTGAATTCTGGATGGGGTTTTTTTTGCTCCCTTATCAGCCTCTCAAAAATCTCAGTTACCCTTATGTTTGATTAGATTCTCATTACAGTTCCTGAAGAATATATTCTTCAAGGTTCCCATTTCCAATCCATACTCATCACCAGTGTTATGGGGCAAGGCAGCAGGGTGTTCCCTGCAATGCTGCTCCTCTTGGCTAGGGACTTGGTCTTTAATGTAAGATCCCTGCGCCGGCAGATCATCCAAAAGTAAAAATTTTAATGTGGATCAGGTGTAAACATGCAATCACATTTCTGTGCCTGATATAGAATTTATGCTATACTTGCATTAAGGCAAGATTAAATGTATTTTATTTGGCACAAAGTCTGCCAATACAAAGTCAACCAGTCAAAACTTTTCCAATACCAGTGACCCAGCAAAGTGAGTCCATACTGGATCAGCACTCTGGATCAGATAACTAGGATGCTTCCGATCTTAAACCAGACCGACTATATCACTGTAATATGTCTCAGGTCACACTCCTCTTGGGACATCAGCAAATAGCCTCCAGCTAATTACGCAGCAAGAAGGACCCTGTTGCAGTATAAATCAAAACACTGAAAAAAGGCTCTAACTCTCTAAAACCATCACTGTATTTAATGCAGAATTTGGAAAACATGAAGCAAAATAGGCAGAAGACTACAAGCAGAAAAAAGGATGGTTAAGGCAGCTGCATGGTGCCCAGGAGAATCGATCGTTGTCCCTGCAGCCTTGCGTGATGCTGGCAAGCCATGCCAGGCTTTCCCCAGTTGCTGCCCARTTTCTCCTGGGTGCCACATTTAAGCTACTTCATCTGATTTGCAGGAAACATGGAACGTTCACAACTGCAACCAAAGTCAGGGAGAACTGTGCTTTTAACCCAAGTGAGGTTTTTCCAGGGCTCTGTTTTATGCTTATGCAGCTGGGATTATTTTTCAGATGACTCACGCACCTCACGGCGGAGTTCTGGAGGAGAAAGGACACTTGCGTTTGTGGAGCCCTTGAGAGAAGAGAATAATTTTGTATTGGGAAGGGACCCCTTAAGACACAGTTGAAAAGCCTCACCCCATACCTGACAGGATTAAATACAATTCGGAGCTGTTGTTCATTGGGTGAGGGAGTGGGGCAGCTCCATGGGAAAACCGGGATGGGAGCACTTAATTAAAAATGACATTGTAATGCAAAAGAAGGTCAAATGAAAGCAATACTTGAATTTCTTATTTTTCTTAAGTTCTGAGTTCTTTACTTTGCCAGTTGAGTTTTCTTCTTCTTAAGAAAAAATGCTTATGAGATTGCACTGTATGTCTACCTTTCTATCCTCCCCCTGTAATTCTGGGAGAGCTGACCAATTTCAACCATAAACGGTCTAAAAGCTCATTAAGTTCATATGAATTTTATGAAGATTATCTCCTAAGTAAAGGAGGGAGACCCAAACTAATACCCACGCTTAGGGCACGGCAGACAAAACTCAGCCGTTACGCCATTGCCTGGCAGTGTCTGGACAACCACCTACTGCACATCACCTCCGTGGTGAGGAGGTTACGGGGAATGGGGCACAAATCTGTAGGAAACCAAGCTTCACTACTTCCCCAACTTTCTATGGTTATGCAAACATATATACTGAGCATGCACCAATTCTAAAGATGCATTTTCACAAATAATATTAGGAAAAAATCTGTTAGCTAAACAGTGTTCTGAAACAGGATTACTAATTAAGTTAGGAAACATTCTCTCTCAATGCTATTTTGTTTGTCATTTATATTCATTTTAATTTGCGAGTCCGTAATGTCATTTGTAAGACAAGCCCATAATTTCCGCCTGGCTATTATAGACATAATTGCAAAAAATGTAAAAGCTTCATCTCTGAAACTCTTTCGATCATACACTAGATTTTAACATACTGATGATAAGTTTAATGAGCAAGACAAGAAAAAAGGATGACTTTTTCCTAGAACAGTAATACTTAAACCTTTTTTCCTATGTGCTTTAGCTTTAAACACATTATTTTATTCCATTCATGGCATACAATGTTTCACAAAGGTCCAGGTAGCATCAAATTAAAAATAATATTTTTTTCTGGTAATCCTTTACTGGACCACTCCCAAAATTGCCATGAGTTCAAAAAGTAGCTATTATTCTGGAAAGCCTGTTTTGGTCATCAGATTGTGGATTGCCATATTATTTCTGCTTGGAAAGCAATCAGAATCAGGTGTTCTTTCCTGATGTGCTCTGAAATGAATGCCGTCCTTTGAATTCAAAGATCTGGGGGCTTTAACTGGGTACAGTTGATAAAAGCATTCACTGACATTTAGAAGAGCTAACAGGTTTATTTTATGAATGCTCAGACTGTCCTGTACTCTGAAGTTATTTATGAAAGTGATGCATCAATGCACACTGAATATGCATAATTGTCCTGCATCGTTAGGAAATGCAAAGTAAGTATGTATTTATTAAACATACAAGTATTATCCTTTAAAACTTTCATTGTCAACTACTGAGACATAACATAACACCTTATTATTTATTATTCTGTTGCAACAATGGCTTGACTAGAGTCATAGAAAAAAATAACTTTGCAAATTTTACAATTACATGAAATCAAGACTGCTCCTACCCTGCCTTCACAAGGGTGAACTGTAAGACTTCAACACATTCATTTTACGTGAGTAGTCCCTACCTGACGTTTGGGTTTTCTTCACCCGAAACTTGATTTTGYGTGATAGCTTGTAAATAGCTGTTCCCATAACTGATTAGCTCCAGGGCGGTGCAGCAGAAAGCAAGCAAGTGAACAGGCAGGCAACCCAACAGATGCTCCAACATCAGACCCTAGTAATTGAGCATTACTGAGTCAGGCAGAGGCAGGCAGAGGCTCAACAGCAAAGTCTCTCTATCCTGCTGTGGTCTTCCCTGCCCAGGAAATGTGTGTGTTCATTTCTGTGATGGCCCAGACAAATTTAACTTCCAAATGGATATGCAAAACGTATGTTGTGCCTGAGCAACTGAAGCACACGGGAAGTTCAAAGCCAAATTTGTATTTATGTTTGCATCGTTTATCAACCACAGTAAGGTTGAAGAAGTCTTTATTAGAAAGCGTGAGGAGGGTATACAACTTGGTTCTGCTACTGTGTGTGTTAGGAAGTTAGCAAGTAAAATCATCTTTACTTGAGAGCTTGTGGCTTCGTTCCCAGCAATCAGAAGAGAGATTACTGCTGTGCTTGCTCTACCGAAAGTATGCCTGTAAAGCTTCTTGGAAAAATATTCAAACTACGTAAGGTGCTTAATGCTTTAATTCTTAATCCATTTTCAGCCAGCAGGTCACAAAAGGAAGGAGAATGAAGTTCAGCAACATTTCTCCTGCAAGGCTGAATTGCATTGTATTTCCACAATACATTGATATCAACACCTCACATTCCGGTTTGTACTTAACACATGTTGCGTTGTTCTCCTTTTTGCTGATGCTCAAATGTCTACATTCTAGTTTGATGCTAAAGTTGCTACCAAGATCTTTTTTAGCAGTTTCACTAGAAGCTGTAATGGAACGAGAAACCTACTTGAATAAACAGCCTTCAGAAAGTGTTAAGCACAGCTTCTTGGGGGTGGAGCTTTGCTGTAACATTGGTTTTATCTCTATGCAATTCCCTTTATTTCTGATTATTTGTTTATTTATTAGTCTCACTTAACATCAGTCTGAGATTAAAATAAAGTCCATTGTAACCATATTTCCCAATTAGTGAGTCATAGGTGATTTTTAAGGGATCACAATCATTACAGATGAGACAAATTTTCCAAGCTCCTTGTGGCCATCCTTTTCCCCAAGGGATCTCTGTGCACATTTTGTGCTCTTCCCGCACTATGGAGCTAGGCAAGGCTTAGACCTGACTGTAGTCCAGCAAAGCCCACATCTTCCAAACCCCTGTAAAGCTGTGCCTATCCACAAGTAACACTTTGCCATTTTTTAAGGTTTTCTAATATGTTGTTCCTCTGTAGACTCTGCTTTCAACAGGTACACTGGCCACGGCCACGGCCACTGGCCATGAGGCCCTATATGGGACACATGCTTCCCATAGAGAGGATCCTCTATCATTTTCCCAGGCACAGAAAGAGCATATAACTGGCTTAACTTGCTTCCTAGGGAAATGCTCCAAGAAGCCTGCTACAAGAATCTCTAAAAAGACAGTGAAACCATCTTGTTACTGGAGTGGCACTGGGGGGGGCTGAATTAGACCAGAAGATATAACCAGATGTGTGTTCTCCGTCAAGCAGATGAATACTGTTCGCTGGAAAGCAGGTGGTCTCTCTCATTCAATTCCTGCTTCCTTCAGCTGTTGCAACCCACTTGAAAATATTAGCAGGCGAGCATGGATAAAAACAGCAAAGGATGAAGACTTTCTAGGCTTCCAGATTTATAATTTAAACACCCACGCAGAATTGGAGTCATCATCAGAGGCAGTGGCACCCACTGCTTACAGAGCACTGAAAAGAAATTTTGGGTGCTCCATATCTTGGACAAATGAAGCCATCATTATGCAATTGCCACGGTTGGAAAGTTGCAGCCATTGTGTCAAATTTTCTGTCGCCTGTTCCCCTCCTGCACTGCAGAGCATGGGAAGCTACAAAATCAACCTCAGTTTCCTTCCTCATGCAAATACATGAACTGCCCCGGATAAGCCACAGTAGGTAAAGTATCCCTATTCATCCTTTCCTTGCAGAATAATAACAAAGAACAGAATATCTGATACACTGCTTTTCAGAAATGTAAGTGATGTTCACTCTTAGAGAAGTACTACACCAAACTTAAAAGATTATTAACGTTTGTAGCACCTTAGTATCAAAAGGATGGTAGACTTGTGAAGTAGAAGAAAGAGCACAGAAATCCATGTGGCTTTGAACAGGAATGAAAAAGAAGCAAATGAAAGTGGAAGAAGGCCAGCTGACAGGACAGACTTCATTGTATCAATGCATTTTTTCTTCAGCTTTGCTAAAATCCTCATCTTTTGCTTTCACACAGCTGGGCAAATATAATTTGGATTACAATCTTCAATTAGTAAGAAACAACCAAAAGCCTCTCAAATGCTCACCTATCACTACATCTAATACATTCACACATTTTACTAGTTAAATAATAGTCTATAAAATGTTATTTGTGACAAAACCCTAAAATTGAAGCTAAAAATCAAAGGAATATAATTACAGATAGGTGGTTTATCAATAAGAGTTAAACTGTGATCTATCTGTGACTTTAAAGAACTGCGGCTTTGTTAATACTAGTCCATGAAAAGTCACCAAATGATACACTGCCCTTTATGTTTAATACTAATTTAGTGAACAGAATAATTTTGAACGGATAAAGTCATTCTGAAAAACTAAAGTGAGATCAGTTATTGACTGTACCAATATTGTCTGTGATGAAAGAGGATGTACTGGGTACAGGAGCAGGTTTTATATTACAATATAAATCAAATGCAGACATGGCACTTTAAAACATGCTCAGTTCAATTGGTTTCTATGAGGAGAAAAAGTTACATGTTTACACATGACACAAAAGTTACTTCCAAGTTTAAATGACTATTTGGAAATAATGGTATTTCTGCAAATTTGTATCTGAGACTGTTGTTTGACTTCTTATATCTTTCTGACTTCAGATCAACAGAAATAAGAATTACTCTGGATCCTGGCTAGAGAATCAGAATTTCAAGGCTCCTCTTCAGAAAAGCAGGGAATTGTTAAGAAGACGCTTGAAGTTTGGTTCCCATCTTGCAGTCCCACCAGGCCAAAAAGGGCACCTCTGGAAGTTTTTGTGCTTTTGAATCACAAGAAATGATTGATATAAGTTTACACTGATTTTTCAAAGATCTCTATACTAGCAGTTGTCATTTCTTTCTGGCTGCTAATTTTTTCAACCCTGCATCCTAGCATTGTGCAACCCCAAACATTTACATAGACACCAGATAAAACTGAATCTCTGCCAGGCTTGCAACCCCATCTGTAACTGCCACAGCCCCACTCAGGGTCAGGAACCCTGGCCTGGAAACAGGATAAACTCCTGTAACAGGCTCTATTAGGAGCTACTCAGGGGGACTGAGATATAATTAACCAGAGTGCCTATGGCACAGACCTACAAAATCATGTATTTGCATATATTTGGACCTCAGCAGAAGGCAGGTGCTTTAACTCTAATAGAACAGTCCAGGACCCAACCCAAAAGCTCACTGGGTTTTTGTCTGCAAGGCATCTTACCAAGCTAGAGTTTGGGTACTGCGCCAAAAAGAAGTTATATTACTCACCAGTTTAAGATTCAGAGTTTTTAGAGAATAGTTTATCTATCAACTAGGCAGGCAATAACCTGACTTTGCCACGTTCAGAGGACATTACATTTGCAAAGTGGGAGGGAATGATCAGCCTTTTAGTGAGAAGATGAGAAAACTCTTTTTCTTGAGTGAATCACTAACCAAGAACTCCAGGGAGGCCCGAAGGAGAAGATGAGGTATAAAAATCAGCAACCTCCATGAGCCTGGGACTGTCTAACATCCCTGCTGCCTGGGAGCACAGGGACCACATCTCTGATCACATGCGCCAGGTAATAAATAATCGGTTAATAACTAAATTCAGCTTCCCAACTGCAAAACAGGATGGAATGACAGGCATTTTAGATTAAACAGCCTAAACCAGATTTTTTTTTCAGTTTCTGCCGCTGGTACCTTTATAAACCCCTACAATCCTGTAGTCTATTTTGGAGCTTTTAAATACTTATTTTTGTATGAGCTTATCTTAACCTGGTTTGTGCTAGAGGGTTTGCTAGATAACTGGTAAACACCAAGACACATGCGTTCTGTGGACACGGTCACCCTTAGCATGGGGGTAGTGAGACAGGCTCACCAGGACTGACACACCAGGGCAGCTCAATAGCCTCCCCGAAGAGTGGAAGGAGACATTGCCATCTAGCTGCACGTTGAGGGACTGGGATGTAGGAGTTTGCATGGATGAAGCATCTTCGAGTGACCACTGTTAGCCAGGTAAGCTTGCTGGCAGCAGCCACGGAGAAGGTCCCTGACCGCTGAGGGAGGATTGTCCACTCTTCATGCCAGCGACTGTAAAAGCCATGCGTGAGGAAGGGTTAATGCCTACCTTCAGCTACTAAAATCTACCCTGGTTCTCAGAGGCTTAAATGTCTGCAAGCACCTGGCCCTAAGTGACGTAGGAGCATAAATCCCATTGATTTACTCTGGAGCTATTAAAGAATGGAAGTCAATTTAATCTGTTTGTAAAGCTCGTTTGTATTTTTATCAACATGACAACAGTCTCAGGTCTTCTCCCTCCTTCCAGCGCTTGCCAACAGGCTCCAGCTGAGACTTGTCACTGGAGACTCTTGCACAAACCTGGGATCCTATACAACCAGCCTATAAACAGGCCGATGCTGCTGAAAACTACTACACCTCTTTTGGGCAGATAACGCTCTGCGTGCAGTCCTGTTTACAGTCACCGCTCCTACAAAAACAGAACAGCCAGTGTTTGCCAGACCACCCTGAAATAATCACAAAATCTTTTGCAAACAAGGCTGAAAACGTTTACTTCATTCAGTCGAGGCAAGGGTTAAAACATAAATTTGCAATAGTGGAAACACTTTAAAAAGAAAGCACAAGACAAGAAAATACAAGTTTAGATTATATTTACTTCTCACAATCATCTCCTTTACCTGTTTCAGCATCACAGCTAGCTAGAGAGCTGGGCCACATCCCCTCCTGAGGCTACCCCAGGGCTATCATGCTTTTGGGAGCTCTTAGCTCTGCCTGTTTCTGGGAGGCAGACTGGGGCTGAGCTCTCCTTCCCCAGCCTGAAACACCTCCTCCCTGTAAGGGCTCTCCTGAAGTTAACTGGGCACGGGAACACCACACAGTAATGCCAGTGTGTGAAGGAGAGGAGATACCTCATTTCTCCTTCTTCCTCAGGTCCTCTTGATACACACACATCTACGGCATTCTTTAGTTAGTTTAACTTCCAGGCTACAGCTTTAAGCTGACTCTGCTTGTCAGCCTTCCAGAAAAATGGTCTGAATTGCAATGCACACCTTGAGAAACAAGCTCCTCGGGCTGATAACATTCCTTCTGCCCTGAGCTTTGAGACCAAACACGAAATGATGAAACCGGGAAAGGGGGGTTTCAATCAAGCAAGCTTCTCCTCTCCATATACCTGGCTAGTTTTCTGAGGTCCCCTTCTAGGGACACTGTCACATTCTGCCAAAAACCTTAAGATAACCTTAAGATTTAGTAGATTTTTTAAACACCCTGTAGCACTGCAATTCCTACTGTCTTCCAAAGCTCCACACATGAAAACGGCAAGACCTGGTAAGACTCAACCTCTTAATAAATGCAAAGACCAGCAAATCATACCCACGCTTCGCAGCAAACGCGAAGGGAATGACTAAGCACTCAGCTCCCGCTAGCACCTTTCCAGAGACGAGACCTCAGAGAGACAACTGCTCCTTCCAGCCAGCAGACAGAGCCTACAGCTCCTACTTCTCCACGCCAGATAGGGGTGGGGAGGCCAAATTCCTCTGTGCAGTAACTTCAAACAAGGGATTAGAGACAAAACTCGGCAGATATCTTGACGTATCACCTTGTCTGTCCTTTCACGACAGACTTCAGTGAGTGCTTTTGTACTGCTGACACAGCGAACCATCACATACAGGCTCACGGGAGAAAACGCCAGCGAAAATCTGATGGACCTGGGGAGTGAYGGGCTTTACTGACCATGTGTGGCAGTGACAAAACCAAGGTACCACAAAGCAGCTGTATTTCTTCTTCAGTTCAAGAGCAAAAGGATTGCGTTTCTGGAACAGAAAACAAACCTTATTCTCTGTTTCTGATGTTAACAAACTGCAGTGAAGTTACGCCACAAAAAGAAAAAAGTGCCCTGTAGATAAAATCCTAGATTCGACCTGCCCTGGAACGCAACTTACAAATAATTTATTTACATTTGATTTCCATAGAACTAGTAATTCTTTCTTTTACGCTTATTTGTGTAAGACTGCAGTAGTCGTGAGGTATCTCTACAAATCGCTGAGCGGCATGGGGGAAGAGCATGGGGCCGAGCCCCTTGCCGGCGGCCGGCTCGCAGCCCTGTGATGTGCCACACGCGGCCCCCGGCGCCGGGCTGGAAGCGGGCAGAGGGACGGACACCAGCGGCTGCCCAGCCAATGCCAGCTGCTTCTCTCCGTCTTTTCCCACCTGCTCCGTAAGGCCAAGCAGCCGGAGAGGAGCCGTGGCGTTGCACTGACCTACGCTTGCAGCAGCGACGTGGCAGCAGAGTGGCTACGATGGTAAAACAGGAGCTACAGCCCCTTTCCTCTGACAAATCTGCCCACTGGCATTTGGACCCTAACTACCAACCTAATCCACCGGACCCAGTACATTCTACCAATCGCTTAAAAACAGCCCAGGTTGTCTTTAAATTAAATTAAGTTTTCATATGGAAACCACAAAACGCAGCAGCCCAGAGCACGTGCTGAATTCCCGACCTCCGAGGGAACAGAGCCTGAACGAGGACGGGGACGTGGGTGCACCAGCTCCTCACGCCTGGCTTTCCTTTTGTGGAGGCTTCAGAAAATGCATTTGAAATCCACCTTTGACAGAATTAAAGGCATCAGATTTTACATTCAGTAAACAGCTGGCTTTGGAACACATGGCTGCATACACTCCTGCACTGCAAATGTGATGGAAAGTAACATAAGAATTTCTGTTTAAAAAGTCAAAAATTGGTCCAAAGTATTTACGCAGTTCCACAATGTGTCACGCTGGTATTTTGGGACTTCCACCTGCTCTGACTGTTAGCCTCTTTCCAACGTTAAAAACCTAAACAAATGGGGAGAAAAACCCCTCCACATAAAAAAAACCCCGTGAGCTCTCTCTTCTGTATGCAAAACCAATAAAAATACTGCTTTTTGAAAGCGTTTACTCTAGTGCCCTCTATTGCTGAACCCCCAAAACAGCCAGCATAAAGTTAACTCACAAATCAGCACTTTCTTTTGGTTTTCATTTAGAAGAAACTTGACCAAAAAGTAAGAACTGG
This sequence comes from Phoebastria nigripes, assembly GCA_035582835.1. Lineage (NCBI taxonomy): Eukaryota > Metazoa > Chordata > Aves > Procellariiformes > Diomedeidae > Phoebastria > Phoebastria nigripes. The sequence continues at coordinate 349,563 of JAYKAV010003192.1, forward strand.
AAAGAAAAGTATGGTTTAGGTCTAGCCGCCTGCGCTGCTGAGGAGCTGTGAGTTCCTGACCAGACCTGAGTTAATAAACTCCCTCTTCTTGCTGGAATTAATAGCGGACAAGAGGTACCACTTTCAGTTCACGGAGGGTATAGATCATAGAAAAGCGGTTCTGAGAGCTCAGAAGAGACCTGATTTACCTGCTTTACCTGGCCACAACATTGGGAGTTCATTCTGAATTGCTGCTGAAGGATCAATGATCACTGTATTAGGGGAGATAAAAACAGCAATTATATCCTAGCAGGACAKAAGCCAGACCTTTAACTGACCGATCACATGAAGTTCAAAAACTTGAACTTTCTACCAAACAAAACCTGCAGTCTGTTATGTTTAAATGTGAGATGAGAAAAAAGTTGAACCAAACCCACCAAATTAAATGAAGCTTAATACAAAAATAGCTGTGCTTGTGCAGATCATCTCTAATGCTCAGTACAGCTCAATTCTGAGCATGCTTTCACATGCTGCATCCAAGCTCGGTCTATGTTTATGTATCAGGCTCTAATGTTACGTTATCTCTTTAAAACAGGTAATTCCACACTACTAACTTATTAATGTTCCTCTTCATAAACGACCAATCCACAGCTTTTATTTCAGATGTTATAGGTCATCATTCCCACCCTGACAGTGGACCTTGAAGCAGATGTACCGGAGAGGTGCTTAGTTTAATGCAGACCGTTCGTCATCCTCTTTTCTTCCTCTTGTCTTCCTACGAGCTCCCAGGGCAGCAAAGGGATGCGGTGGAGAGAAACAGCATCTTCCAACCGCTATTGCTTGACATTGGCAAAGGAAACAAGAAATGTGGCAGCAGAAAAACAGAAAGTAAAATTAAATCTTCCAAAGTGCTTCAGAAGAACAAGCCCACAATATGCATAGGGTGTGCTAGCAATTCCTGGTGATACTGACATCTCTCATGTGTTACGGACATTCACTTCGGTAATCCTCATCCAAGCAGCGATTGGGCCCATGAGATGAAGTTCAGTCTCTGAACAGATTTTTTTTCTTACATTTATCATAGGCTTATGAAAATCTTAATAACTCTCCGGGTACAAATCAGGATTTTCCTTTGGAAGGGAGGCAGAGTAGGCAAAGAGATTTGTCTTGTCTCATTTAAAACTGGTAGAGCCAAGGAAAAAGGAATTTAGTGGGATGCCACATTTGTCTCATCTAATTATCTGAGAAATGGAATAAAACAACACATGATGCCATTTGCAAAAGCTACATGACTGGTAAGAGCTGTGAATGATAACCACTATGGAGAAAAACATACCATGGATTATCCGAACACCAACAGAATGCATCTCCCTTGGAAAAATACAGACTCACAAATAAGGGAAAAACTAAACAGTTATTTAATTGATGGAGAATTACACAGAAATCAACAATAGTGAGAGAGGTTTACATATGCACTAGCCTCTACCAGTATTGCACTTGAAAAACACAATAACAGATGGACCGGGTTAGACCAAAGATCTATCTAGGCCAGTAGCCTGTCTTGGGAAGAGCCTGCCAGCAGATGCTTAGGGAACATGCATGAGAAAAAAAAGTGAATTTTGAGTGATATTTCCCCCTTATGCCCTTCTACTCTGCAACTTAAAACAAATGAGCCAGAGGCTGTATCTGCATCTTTTTATTTAATATCCCTTGATGTCTCTTTCCTCCAGGAATTTATCTAATCCTTTCTCAAATACATTTATGTTCCTAGTCTCCTAAACATCCTGTGTCAGTCAGTTCCACAATTTAATTACGTGCATGCATATGCATGTGAAATAGTAGTTTGTTTTAAGCCTCTTGTTTGGCCATTTCATGCCATGGCCCTGACTTTTACGCTATCAGAAATGGTAAGTAACTATGCTGTTTTCAATTCTCCACACTGCTCTTATTAGCACAGAAGCATATTCTCTCGCAGCTGCCTCTTACCAAGCGGAAAAGCCCTGGTCTGTAGGAGTTTACTAATCTCTTTGATAATCCAAAGTCTTCTCTTGTATCTTCAAATACTACTACACCCTTTTTAAGGGGGGGTGTGACCAAACTGCTTCATATAACATGTGGGCACAGCATGGTTTTCYGGGTTTTCACTTTATTTCTTTCCTAATACTTCCATATATTCAGTTCCCTTTTACCTTGAACATCGGGAAGAGTTCAAGAGTTCAGAGAACCGTCCACATGATTAGTTCTGTTTTCCAAGTGATAAAAGCTAAATTAGAAGCCACTGCTCTCTATGTGCAGTCAGCGTTTTCCCCATATGGTTTAGTTTGTATTTATCAACACTGAATTATGTTTTACTGCCCAGTCACTCAGTACGATGTGTTTCTTCTACAGCCTTCTACAATTAACTTTAAAGTACCCTGATGACCTGTTAACACTGACGTCCCGCACTCATCTTCTTTTTCATTTTGTTAATAAATGCTTTTTTTTATTACAGATGCCAGCACAGCTTCCTCTAGAACTAGGTAAGTGCACTTTTAAGCAAATCATACAAGAAAAATTAAATATATATATACTTAAAATGAAAAGAGATAGGAAAAGCACATGTTTTTGAAAAGGAGACTGGAAACTAAAATCATGCTTTTACAACACAAAGGATCTTTAAATGGCACACTTCCATTAATAATCTATGTATTCTTAAATGAACACTGGACACAGGCTATTAAATGATGATTAAGAACATTCAAATCAAATGGGCTGAAATGTCCAAAGTAGATGAACAAATATGAACTGAAAGGACTGCACCCAGTCCTAATGCAGGCAGAAAAGCTGTATGTATGGTCTGATGGTAAAAGGCCATCATCTCCTACCCGCTTCCAATCTGCTGCAGTATCCTACCCATCTCCAGCACTATATAAATCATAGACGTTCAGGAAATAAACAGATACAGCAATCTGAAAAAGTTGGATCAGAAGCCTTGGTTACCCACCCCAGCAGGTCCCAGCAAGATGCAACCTTGGGTTGCTGGATCCACTCTCCGGAACAGCCACCTGCAGTCATAAGCTCACCTTATCTGCTACCACCTTAGGTTTAAATATAATTGATTTACATCCAAGCTGGCTTCCACTGAGACAGTGTCCTTCTGCTCCCTCTCCCAAACCCAGCTAATTAATCCTTCAAATGATATTCCCTTGGAGGCAACCATCTTGTCCACCCATGTGAGCTCGAATGCTCCAGAGCCACAGTTCCCAAATGCCCCTACACTCCATTTATCATCTGTGCTGGGCCAAAACTCACTCCACCATTCCCAGAGATGGACACCCTCCTTCTGAGTACCCCTCTGCAAGCTCTGCAAGCCGTCGCTTGGCCCAACGTATCCATCACACCACAGAGCATTGCTCCTATGCACAGCGCCGCTGATCCTCAGAAGAGAACTGGGGCCTCAGAGAACTGTGGGGACGGCCAAGTGAACTTTTTTTTACTAAAACCACAGGAGACCTACAGGTGCTCACTGGACAGTTGCAGGTATCCGCGCTGGAGACACGGACCTGACCACATGGACTGCAGAGGTGTGACACGCCACTGGCCTGAGGGAGCAGGGGAGGCAGTGGCTTTCACCAACTGGGTTTTGACAAGAACACAGAAATACAGTAACATTATCTGTTCATTAATTTCCCAGCTACACAATCTCACAAATGCTAGGTATGCTACCTCTACATACCCAAACTATTCCCAGAATAACCCAACTAAAGAGGTCACGTAAGGACACGGGTGCTTACAGCATAAGCCATCATATGTTAGCTGGCCAAATATGAAAATAAGAAATGAATTCACAAATATTTTAAACTAAGCCATTCTAAAGTGACATATCACACTAAAATTATGTTCTCCTTTCCCATTATGTGTTATAGATTTATTTTGTCAGCTGGATATATTTTGGAAAGAGAGTTCAAAGGTTGACTCTTCTCTTTGTCTGATCAGTTAAACCTCTTTATACGTGAATTCTTTTAGGAGGTAGCAAGTTTAAGGGATATCACCATGCCTCTGTACAGGTTTCCATTTATTTTGCATAACACATATTCTTACACAAACGTGATTTTATAGCGGACACTTGACCATTCTGACCAAAAATCCTTCAAAATCAATAAAAATACTCTACTAACTTTAATGATAGAGAAGGACTAAAGGGGTAACACACTAGAGCAGGAAAGTTGCAAAAAAACCCAACCAACAGCGAAGGGTAAAAATCAACTTCAGGCTGTGTGAAATACAGTTAGTTTAAGATCTTGTCAATAAATTCTCACTTTCTGCCCTCTGCCCCCTTCCAACATACCTAGTAGGACAGTAGCCCAAACTGATGAGAACCCTCCCCAGCTGAGAGCTGAGAATAAAGCTCTTCATGAGCCCGCAGGATTTGGCAAGAAACACGACTACACAAAATCGCCTACCTCAGATTGACTTAATTTGCTGTATTTATTTATTTATTATAATGGCTTCAAAGCAAGCAGGGTTTGCCACTGGGGCAGTTTTGTCTACGTAAAAAAAAATGACAGCAAGCATTGTGCTTTTCATGTTTTCCACAGGACATTATGGGATGCTCTTCTGAACAGGTCTAAATTCTGTTTTTCTCCTGTATAAGCCTGAAAATTGTCAAGAAGGTTTAAATCAATGCAGATCATAAGGTCATCTCAGCCAGGGGTGAGCATTAGTTGCTTCAGAAGAAAMTGCAAGAAACAATAACAGTTGTGGGATCTGAGCCACAAAATTATCTCAAACTAATCCCTAATTGTTAAAAATTAGCTTAAACGCTGAAGCAAGAAGATTTATGTCTCTTTCAAAGCTTTTCTTGTAGCTTCAATTGTCATAATATTGAATATTCTTATTCTTCCAGACCCTCTTTAAATCTTGTTACATTCCTGACCTCAGCAGCATCCTCTGGTAATGAGTTCCACAATCTAATTACATGTTGAATAAAAAATAATAAAAAAAAGATCCCTTTTATCTGCTTTACATTTGTCACCCCTCACCTTATTCCTCTGCTCTAAGACAAAGAAAATAGGAGCTACTTGTCTATTTTGATTTTTTTGATCATTGCTTTCTACAGTCTTATCATGGCCCTCTATGATAATTTTTTCTAATTCCTTTATGTTTCAGGATCCCTTCCTGACTTCCAGTTATGTACTTTATCATGATAAAACTTCTAGTCACATGATGTGTCAACACAAATTCTATGAAGGAATTTGTAGGAAATGTAGGAAATTCTACGTAGGAAAAAATCCAAACACATTTCAAAGAAATAAAGGCTACAAAACCCTAAATACTCCATCCCTCAGTTTAAGCCTCTTATAAAATGTTATATACCCATGATTAAACTAAAGGCACTTAAAATATTATCAGCTACATTTAGTATATTCAGAACCACATCTAAGACATTATTTTAGTCCTTCAGTAAGTAATTTAATCAAAACCAGTTACTAAAGAGCACCCTCGAATTTTCTTCCTTCTTTTAGAGCTTAGAAAGGAGCATGTTAGCTGTAGGCAATAGCCCGTGGCCAACAATCCCAAAGTGTCCATCCAAGGATAGGCTGGAAAACTACGGATTTTCAGGAACAGCAACCTAATTATGCTTTGATAGCTCTTTCTAAAATTGCATCAAATGCAACTTTCTGGACACAGTGACCTACAGCAGTACTAAATCCATTGTCATACTTAAAAACTAATTTTGTGCTTTGGCAGATTTTGTTTCTGGGTCAGGCAGAGAGGACAAGGCATCCTGAGACACGGAGTGACAGAAGCAGAATGAAAGCAACAAGTCTGAGGGCACTGTGCAGAGGCACAGTGCCCATCTCTTGGTTCAAATGATGTATGGTATCATAAAATCTATGACAAACCATATCAGAGAATGTAATCTCTACTCTTCCTAACACATCCACATCATGAAAGTTTCAGCTTTGTTGTTGTTAAAACATTAATTTATTTGTTACAGCATAAGTGGCTAAAAACTATTAGTAAGTATTACTGAAAGCTTTAATTATCAGCTGGGTTATTCATCTGTGGAACAAGCCTAGCAATGCAGAATTGTTCTGCTGGCTCATCCTGGCTGACCCCACCAGAAAATTGTGTTAGTGCCAACACAGGAGCAAAAACTGGCAGAAAGACAGAGGCAGAGATAAATAAGTTGAAAACTCTAGTATGCTGGAGGCAAGGGCAAATCTCTTTGTGTACCAAGGTAACTAGATGGTCAGTACTGCTCAGACTAGGCTTATGTGTTGGAGAACTCTCTCAGAAGGACAGAAGAGCAACTTGGTTAAAAGTTACAAAAATGTGGTATTTCGGAGTTAAGGAAGCATGTGAGTAATCTGGCAATTCCTCAAGAACCCAAGCAAAATTCTGGCCACTCAAGAAAAAGGCAGGAATGTTCATGGACTTCAGTGTAGCTAAGGTTTCATACCACTTGCTGTCTTTGTAAAGACTAAACAGGAATTGTCCATGCAAACAGGAGCTGTATCCCCTCCCCTGTGAGAGGAGCACCAGGGCTTCAGCTTCCAGTTTATTACAGACGTACTCGATGAGATTGGCTTCTGTAAAGTTATGAGAAGTTGAGTTGAATTTTCACACTGAGCTTTTTTCTGCTTGGATGCAACCTTGTGCTAAAATGTCACATTTCCACCGAAACCACAATTTTGTGATAATCAACTCATTGCACAGGTAGAAAAGGACATGTAGGGCACTTCTGACACTATTCACAAATTCAGTTCAAAAGAGATGCTAATACATACATTCAAATGCGGGTAGAAAGGCAAATCTTATTCAAACCACTAGATGTAGAGGGAGATGGGAGAAAAACCGCACAAAATATTATTTTTAAAGCACTCAAATTTCACATTGTTTCTTGTAACAAGTCATGGATGTAATGATTCTTTTGTAGTACTGAGGGAAAAGATAACTGCCATGTAAACAATTTCACATGTGTGTAACTCGGCTAGCAATTAAAGCTCTCAATAATATTTATTGATACTTTTTAGCCACTTATGCTTTTACAGTAACAAAAGAGATGCAGGACTGATTGGATGTGTTACGAGGACTCAAGATGATCTGATATATTCGGAGGACTTGAGATTACCAATATGCAAACAGAGGTTAATTAAAGCTCTAGTTTTAGTCAAGGAAAGTTTTGCCATAGACTTCAGTGAGCTGGGATTTCCCTCTGGATGTTTGAAACTCGTGGACTCCTTCACATGGGCAGAAGTCACATGTCATTTAGACATGTGGCCCAACAACGTTTCTGTGACAGATTTCAGATGGTCCAACATGGCCTTCCCCTCTCAGAGTCACAAATCTGTTATTTGAAGTACACCACTAAATCGCTCAGCAGCAGAACTGACCCAAATCCCATCCCATACAAACGGAAATTTGGTATTAATGTTGTAATATTTGCAGAATTGACAAGTTCACCACTTSAGCCAAAACAGTCCTCATCAAAAGAAAACCGGTCTTGTATAATTACTCCTTTAAGAAGAAGAGAATGAACTCAGCTTCCCATGCTATGGCAGTGCATGTTTCTCTATCCCCCCCACCCCGAGAACATACCTCAGCCCCAGCTTTAACAGACCACTCTAGAGGGACACAACAGCCTTTGGGCTTTCATGGTGTTTATGAGAATGTTAATCTGAGAGATGCAAACACTTCTCCGCCAGGTCTGGACACGGATCGAAGCACTGAGTTGTTGTCAGGAGCAATGCCTTTTACTAACTGGTGAGCAGAGCGGTACTGCATTTCAGCTGATAAAATGGAAATGAAGGACAGTGCATCACTCCTGAACACAAGCCCTCTCTAAGCTGCTCATTGCTTTGTGTGAACAATGGTACAATGAGTTAAGGTCTTCAGTCAATTCTGTCTTCGCACAGCCTTCCAGATCAATTAACAGATTAAGGCAATTCCAAGTAATTTTCTGGCAGGTATTTGAGTCATATTAGAGCTTCTATATACATACTTAAGGGAGAAACAGAGTCTACAAAAACAAGACATCAAATATCACTGACGTGAATATTAATATGAATAAATTATACAGCTGCAAGATTATTCTTCATCTGAGCAAGCCTAACGAACCTTCTATTGCATTTCCAAAATATTTTTACAGTTTTGCCAATGAGCCTCAGAGAATGGAAAAATGCAAACAATGCTGGCCTGGAAAAGTTAACCAGCTGAATGGAAATAAATTATTTTTCCCTTTGAAATTTTTTTTAGCAGGAAAAAATGTCTTAAGAAACCTAGCAGCAGACTTACCAGCAGACTTCCAGAGAAGTTTTACTGTTCTCCTCCTTGAACTGCTCAACGATTTAGGAAACCAGTAGAAAAACCGTGCTATCCTCCTGATGGTTTTCCTCAAGTCATTTCTTATTGCCATAGCTGAAAGGGCTCCACAGCTACACCAGGAACAACAGACACATGGATCCAGACGGAGAGAGGAAAGCCCCTGAATACCCACACGGAGTGCGCTCGCTCTGAGCTCAGCGTCAGCCAGCACGTCTCGGGACCACCTGTTAGTCCTAAATCCCCTCCTTCTCCGTCACTCCGCTCCGAGCCCTCCAGACCTCCCTCTTTATTACAAGAAGCAGCTATATTAATAGATGCTTCGGCTAAAGAAAGACCAATGCTTCAGAGTCTTAACCTGGTACTGTGTTTCCAACGATGTTAAAACAAGACATGTTTTCCACAGAAAGGTTTTGAAGGGCTCATTTGTTCATCTCTAGCTACCTTTTCTAGGCTGTAAACAAATAAATGCCAAAACTGATAGGGACAAGTCCCCTTTCAAAAGCCCTTGATTTAAATCAACAGGATTTTCTCTAGAGAGAGTGTTTCTCAAAGACCTTCTTATGAAGGTTCTTAGCAGTAAATTTAACAGAGATTTCTATAGGTACACAGGGTGTTAAAAATGCGACTTTACTCTTAATGGATTTTAAGGCTAACATAAGAGTCAAATCACTCACTCCCATGGTTTACTTAAGAATCGAGCATCTATCAACATATTGCTGTCCAAAGAAATTAACAGCATCTCAGTACTTAGACTACACATGCTTCAAGCATGATACATATTAAATTGTAAATCCAGAAATGCTATGAACTAATATATGCCCCCCACAACATTTACCATGAATTCTAGGACACACTTTTTAACAGCAAGACTATTTAACCATTTCCCAAGCTTAGTACGATTTCCTCGACTATGTCACAAGTTTCTCTTCAGCTTCTCACATTTTATTTGGTTTTTTTTCTTCTGCTAGATCTGAATGGTAGAAAACACTGAAAAGCAAGACTAATGTCATTACAAAACAAAGATCCTTTTATATCAACCTCTAAACTACAGAAAGTAAGGGCTTTGTTACACCAGCTACGTTCACAGCATGCAGTTAATAACTCTTCTAGAATTCACAATGTATTTTTCTACGCTAAAAAATGTGAAGTATTTAACCCCATTTTATACATCTGACATTTTTAACATACTGCTGCTTCTCAGGACCAAGCCAGATAGATTGCATTTCCTCTGGTCAATATGTCTCTGAAAACAAATAAACATTTCCATTTATACTGTATCTGCCACAATTCTTCAGCCAGTGTCAACRAAAGAGCAGAAGGCAGGACTCAGGCCGCCAGACTTGTCTCTTGTTCGAGCTCCACCCCGTCATACCAGCAGGAATTTAGTAGCAAAGTGACAGTTTTAGCACAAGTAGGAGGTCTGCCACCCAATTCAGCACATGCAAGGAGCAGAGTTAAAGGCCCAACAGCTAACTCGCTTCTTTCAGGAAACAGCATGGGTTTGAATGTTTAAGAGCATCTGCCAGATATCAAATCAAACAATTACATTTTTTTTTGGAAATTTATACATACAAAAATTCAATGAAAATCAAAGTGGCATTAAAAAAACCCCATACTATTTCAGACCGTAAGTGAATATATGTTAAGACGACTACTTTTATAATTCGATAAAGAACCCATCTAGATATGTATGATCTTTAGCAGGATATGAAGGGCACAGGAATGGTTTTTTTCACTTAACAGAAAACGCCGATACAGTATTTTTGTTATACTGGTATTTTATGAGGCTTAAAAAAATATACAGTAAAACACACCAGAATATAACGATACAAAGGGGTAAACTGACTTTGCTGATGAGAATAACAAATCTGTGGAGGTTTACACCTTACGGTGTTTAGTGCCTTCCTGAAACAAAAAATAGGCAAGAACATAAAATGTTGCATATTACTTTAGGGCAAACAGAACTCATTCTATACAACAAAAAGTCAGTTGGATGAATCTGACAATTATGCTATGCAACAAACCAGCTAATACAGATGAGAACACGGACCTGAATTCAAGCTGAACTGAAYAGCAGTGGTAGTTAGCCTTGCAGTAATTTCATGACTCCTCCATCACTTTACATTTCTAGGCCCTAGTTAGGCCAAAACATAGAGCTAATGGACGACAGCCTGTCCCCCACAGCCTACGGATGAGGGATCTGTGATGATGATGGGGGCTCCTCTCAACCTGAACTGTTAGCTTTAGAATATGAGCCACTGTGCTCGGCACAGCAACGAACCGCTGTCAGCCTGCATCAGCAGCATCAGCTGGGCCAGGGAGAGTTCACATTGCCCCTCCTAAGACAGCTCTGCTTACGTTACACTGAAGCATTACTAAAGTGAAGAATTCACTGTATTAAAAAGGTACTACACAGGGCTACATGCGTACCTTTCAATCCACTCTGACAAAGAGACAGCGCACGGAGATGCTTTCCAAGGAGGACAGAAGGACCTGAAATGTGAGCAGAGTCACGCTCTTGATCCCTGCCTCCCTTTAAGGAAAAAAGCCATGCAAGGCTTTTTCCTGCAGCAGGTTTCAACCCCCAGGTCATACTCTGCTCATCTAAGCAGTGTGCTGGAGGAGGGGAGGGCATGACTGCTGCCCGCGCTGCCGTCCCACCTGCCTGGGAAGGGAGGTGAGCAGCTGTCCCCTCTGCTATGTGGGCAGCCTTTGACCTCCTACCTCCCTGCAACGGTGCAAAGGTCAGATCTCAGCAGGCCTCCGCGAAGGGCAGAAACGGCACGCGGACTCCACGTGTGTTCTGCCCATCCCACGTGCTCTCCAGCCACCGGCCAGTGATGTGTGGCAAGTCACCACCTTGGCAGGAGAGCCGGGCACAACACACTGCTCTCAGCACCTGCCCCACAACCCGCTTTCCACACAGAAACCTGCGCGCACCAGTCGGAAAGCAAAGGGGTGCTCGTGCAACATCCAGCGGTTTAGACATGTCACTGTCTACCCCGACCTACAGAGCTAGGCAGACCGGCTCCGAATACGGCTACACGACAACCCAGTGGCTGCCTTCCCATAGCCATCCCATGCCCACTGCTGGAGCTGAGAAAACTAAAAAAAACCCAAACAAACCCTTGCTGTTACATAAAATACTCTTAAATTATGAAGTGTAAACAACCAGCGGTGTCTGACTGGGAATATTTGCTTAGAGTGTGCTGGGTTTATATAGTTTTAAAGCAAATTCTTTGCTGATAAGCATTTGTTAGAGCAATGCAGCAGTGCTGAGATACCATAAAAATGAAGTCTAACAATGAGGAGGAGCACAGGCAGTGGTACCAGATGAGGGGCCAGTTGCAGAATTTTCTCTGCTCTGGGGCAGAAGAGTATTCTTCCTCAGTGAGGAGTTACTGCCATTTCCACTCCTCCCAGCTCTTAGGTAGCAAATGACCGGGATGAGCAAAGGATTTCATTTGCTTTGACTTAACTGGAACTTCTCCATTTAGTCTGGTTTCAGGAACAAAGATACACACACACCTATTCACAGTGGGAACTGTGTGTAGGAAAAGCTAAACGTATTAAGGAGTATCTGCTTGCCTGCATTAGCAAATGTCCCTATTAGTTGAGCTCAAAATGAGTTTTTGCTTTCTTTGTAGGGACAGCAATGTACTTGGAAAACGAGGTGGTGTCTTTGCAACCTGTCACAGCGTGGGTATGTGACACTATGCTATATGCCACACCGACAGGCAGAGCTCAGTGTGGAGAGGTACTCACAAGCCGGTCTTCACAAGGATATTTTCCATATTGATGGAGCTTGAACTTCCAGAGAAGGAGGAAGAGACTTCCAGACCTCCGTGGTCTGTCTCCCTTCACTGACCGAGATCTGAAACGGACTAAAAGATTTTAGCAATCCAGAACTGGGTTATGCAGAGAAACACTGTATCTATGCACTGGACAGAATTGAATGTGTGAAACATATTTATCTAGAAATTATAAACAAAAGCTGTAACCTTGCTTAAACCCTGTTCAGCTGTGTGTCAGAGTAAATTTTATCCAAGTAGCAAGAGAGGGGTCCTGCCTAACTAGTCCCTGGGCTTCAGCACAACTACATTTGCATGACGCTGTCAAGACACAGTATCACAGATTTCATACTAACCCATAATTTATAACATCATCATGTGTGACAAAGCTATGCAGTTGCTAGGAAGCTTATAAAGAACACAATACAACTACTAGAAGTAAAGAAACAAAAAACTGCTGCATTTGAGCTTAGTTCAGCAAAACTAGCATAATACTTCCGATTTCCAGCTCAGCTGTTCATCCCTCCCTGATCCAAATAAGTAGCTATATTTGTGAGCTTTCCAAAAAAACTTTTGATTCTCAGCAGCTGCACACACACAAAAAGAAGGGATTAAAAATTAACCAGTGATTGGCAATCTGCAACTTCCAAAACCTTGCCTCCATTTGAAAGACGGAAACTGAAGAACCGTAGTACTCAAACTGATGTAAACCACATTTGTTATCAGATTTAATAAGCTATTACTTTGCAGATAAATTAATAAAGTTAAAATAGAATTGTGAAGATATTTTTAGCTGTGACATCAGAAGTATTTCACATGTTCAATCCTCTTTTATCAAGGCTTCCAATAATTTATACACCAATAGGTAATAAATGTGATATGAAAATAAAGAAAACTGACAAAAGAGAAGGGGAAAAAACTTGAAAACCTTACACTACGGATGACAGTTATGCTAAAAGACAAAAATACCAGAAAAAGATCATGCAATCCAAACCCAGAACCTCAGCTGACAATTGCTGCACATCAAACTGAACCACTACCACATCTATACTACTAGAAATCCCCATCCAGCATTTTTTCTGCAAAAAAATGCTTCTAGTCCAGACACATTCCTATGATTAGAATGACTTTTTAAGTAAACCTGCATGAAATTTGGACGAATCCCATCCAAAAGGCAGAGGAAGCCAATGAGCATTAAACGAGCACGAGCAGTTTCAACCCCTTTTTATGGGCCTACGGAAGTCTCTCTGTACGAGCAGGTGGTTGGGCTTCATCTAATTGAATACAGATGTCTGCAGCTGAGATGGTTGTCATGGCTCCCTTTACAGTCAGTAGAGAAAGACCAGTGCCTCTTGGGCATATTTATTCCCATCTTGCAGTAAAGCTGTAAAATCCATGAGATGAACTGTGCCCTGCACAGTTTCTGGAGAAGCCAGGATGCCACTGTGGAAAGCAGCTCGGAGGCTGGGAGAGTATTAGTCCTTCTCGGCGCTGGCTCTGAGCACTGAGCACATCTTAAATGGGAACCCCTGAGGTTTTTCAGGTACGCCATCTCCGTCAGTGGTGGAGGACAGAACCCAGAAAGACTGAACCCAGAGCAGACAACCAACAGCTGCAGGTCTCGTTTCAGAGCTCTGACATAAACACACAGAAGCACTCTCCAAATACAGCGCGATTTCGGTTCATTTTCTTCAGGCCTTAAGTGCTGTTTATTCGAAACAAAATAGGTAACACAAATTCAGCTTATCAATCACGTCTCAAGGTCCTCTGAGATGAATTGCTTACTTCTTCTACAGGCTATCTCTTGGGGAATAACTGGATTTCTGCCCTTAGGAAGTAAGGAGTAGGAAGGTTTCTTCTGAGCAATAGCTCCAGTGAAGCACATCCTGGATTTTGAGGAAGACAATCACAGTGCCAAAGCACATTTGTTCACATCTGGTTAGTTCTTATTTCACTCTACAACATATTACACTATCATTAAATATTTTCATACATTGTTACACGAAAAAGAGTATCTCTTTTTGTATTTCAGCAATATTTCTGCTTGATTCTTTTCAGTATCATCCATTGTACTGTACAGTGGTTCCCTGTTTCGTTTCAAATACTTCAACCTGTAAAATTTGTTGTAATTTGCTTTATGTTCTTTTCCAGATGCTGGAAACGTGCAGAGGCAGACAGGACCAGCACAGTACTGTGATGAACGTGAGTGTGTGAGAGAGGGCATTGCTGTGCTGGTCCAGCTGAGCATCGGGAAGATAAGGCACTACTTCCCAGAGACTGCTGCCGGTACAGTGTGATGCATGTTATCATTTTAAATGTAGTTTGGTTACAGGCTTACTGTATGTATGTATGTAGGTTTGTGCCTCAGAATTAAAGTTGAATAGAAGTTCAAAAAGCTAAATGCAGAGAATACTAGTGCAATGTGAAAATAACAGATTAGTGTTAATTTTAGCTACGTAGTAGATATTATACTAGCAAGAAAATGATTGAACAGTCTTTAGGAAAATCACTTTTGTCATACACTGCTACACTTTAGAGTACAGGGAAAATAAAACTCAAGGCTAAAACTGGAGAGAAGATACTGAGTTGCCTTCTAACATGGTTTGACACATAGGATTTGACTCAGTGGATAATAGACCAACTTGCCTGTGGGCTTTGGGTGACTTTGTGCCAAAATTAGTAGACTTCTCAGTGAGAGCTCGCATGAAACTATCACTAAGGGAAATCAGATCAGGGAAGAAAAACAAAAGTATGTGTTAAATGTTGCTAAAACAATAAGTTTATTCATCCTAATCTGGTCTGCTTAAGACAAAAGTAGCCTGATTATTTTTTAGGGTACAAGAAAGCTGTGAGCATCCTTCTTTAGATCTCTGCATGAGATCATCTCACTGTATGAGTGATTACATGCTGTTTGCACTTGAAGATTAACAAGGGTGCACCTTGTACATTTATCCTCTCTTAGACTAGCAGAATGTTTCTTATTTTAGCCATGGCAGCTAGTAGATAGTAAAGTAATATTTCAAACTGGAGTATAAGAGAAAAATACACAAAAGAGATATTGCAGAGCTTAACTTTCATTGTAGCCCTTCATACTTTCTTCCAAGCTCCTACACTCACTGTCAGGCTATTGTAGTACCCAAGCTACTATACATGACATGCTCTTCCTTTACCGAGCAAAATCAAAAAGGCATTCATCAGTACTCAGTACAGTGTGGAGAAAACAGACATGTCTAGCAGCTCATAAAGCCACCCGGCCAAAAACAGCATCATTATTTTCTTTCTGTTATGCACACTGCTGACCTGCGTTTAACTGTCTGGATAAAAAGATCCATCCAATCGTGCTGGAGGTTTCTGGTCAACGCTACTTAGCAACAGAAGGAAGAGATGACTACTGTCACTGGACAAGAGCTGAGCGCTAATGCTGGCTTGGCCAGTGACCTCCTGGGTAACCTTGAAAAATTCATTTCAACTCTCAGTGCTTTCATCTGTGGCTGTTTTGCTCGTAGCACTTCAGACCAGCGGCTGCTTCTTCCTGTGCAAGCATACTATTAAGGACTTAGTGTGGCCGGCAGCTCCTACTGCTAACAGCAAATGCAAATAAAATATAATAAATTTTTTCAGAAAAAAAAACCCTTAGCAACAAACTATGTTATCAATTTATCAAAAAATACATTATCCAGTAAAAATTTCAGTTTTATCTTTTTCCCCTGTGTATTAAAAGCACAGATATTAGCAATATGTAAACAGTATGCAAGCAATGTAACACAATGTAGTTTAAAAGGCGCATGTATTGTTACTTCCCACAATGCCCCAAACTCCCGGCCAAGCAGTGCTAACCACCTGTTGAACTTTGAGCATGGTAGGGCTCTATAAAAGGAGCATCAAGATACAGCAAGCTCTCCAAGGCTTTCACGTGACAAGGTCAAGTTTCTCCTTGGTCCCCCAAGGCTTCTTCAGCAAGCAGACCATCAGGAGGCATCATGCTGATGAGTAACGGCAACAGTTTTATTACTAAGAGCTTATTTGCTTTTGTAAACAGATCACTGCTTTGATGTTTTATTACACATCTTGAAGCCGTCCTAGGTTATGAACACTGCCTGCAGAAATACCTATTTTATCACTTTTTCATTAGCGGACTCCTTTCTACTCCTGCACCAGCTCTCAAATACCAGTTTGTTCAAAACCAAGCCTTACGGCATCTGGCCTCCTCGCACCCTGCGTGTGAAATGAAACACAGGGTACCTCCACGTCAAGATGCCCTGGGCAGAGAGGGCTCCTGCCCACTCACACCAGCCTCTGCAGGAGCTCCCTACAGAGTGGCTCCCAAGCACGTGAGGAAGACAAGCAGGAAAACCACGCAGCATTTTCAGAGCCTTTCAGTGTTGGCATCTGAATGCGATGGGGTGATTTTTTCTATTTTTCTCTTCACTGCTACGCAACTTGAATAACAACTGCTTGTATTCTCTGTAGTCTCTTAGGGTTGTATCTGAGACATCCAAACTCTGAAGGACACCATAATTAATAATTAACCGTTCATGAGATGGTGAAAATGAGAACAAAGAAAGAGATGCTCAGAGAACAGGTGAAAGCCTCTACGTATGACAGTGTATGGCTTAGGGGTGGAAGACGGTCCTCACACAGGAAGAGAAATGTCAGCGGCCAAGAAAACAGGACCCACAATAACCAAGGAACTCGATGAGGAGTTACTGCTCTCTGCAAACAGGGGGGGAAAGGGCTCAGCTTTGCAGCAGTGGGAGCCTTGCTGTGGCTGCAGAGACCACAGAAATGCCCCAGGAGGTGGAGAGAAACTGAGGAAGACGGCAAGCGTTACTCTTGAAGAGCAAGCTCCATCAAAGTTGCTTCTTGCTCTCCATTTCCACACCTCTTCCTTCCTCCCTGCACCGGGCACAGCAGCCTCCAGCTCCACCAGCCCTGTGAGCTCCAGCAAACGCCCCGTTGGGGCAGCAGATCACCCGCGCTCCTTCAAACCCAACAGGGAGGAACCCGGGGCTTTCTCTGAGCTGAGCTCCACCGGCACAACCCAAACCCTGTTGCCTCCTGCTGCTCCAGCCCCTATGGATTCTGAGAAAAATTGGTAATTTTGGATTTAAAAGAAAATAAAGAAAATTTTGGGAACTGCGCATCGTTAAACAACTTTCTGCAGAAAGAACAGGAAAGGGAAGCAGGCTCCCTCTGCCGCTATTTCTAATCCGCCCCCCACTTCTCACTCTTTAGATAAAACTTTCAGAGGCTCCTTCGACCCTGAACAGTTATGGTAATTCAAGTCGTAACTCTAGAAGTAGCTCTAGCAACTTAACCCCCTCATTACATGTGATTAAATATGAACATTCTCCTACTGCAGAGACAGCAGACAATGTCTATCCTCTTATTTAAAAACACGTAAAAGTATGTTACACAAATTTGATGGTCCAAAAAAATATCCTTCTGAAGGAAGCAAAAATCACTAATCCCTGCGTTTGCTCCTTCCCGCCACATTTTACCCTCACTTCTGTAAGGGGGAATCTATTTCTTTACCATTCCTGACAGTTAGGAGGCATTTAGATAATATACCCTAATCTGTTCTAAGGGGATAAGGGCTTGGGTTTTTGTTTTGGGTTTTGTTTGTTTTTACGGATACTTAAAAAGCCCTGTAGTAAAAGAGCTATACCACACACTGAAATGTGTCGCCTCTGTCCTTCAACTGCACTAAAGCAGGAGTCAGCTACTGAATATTCAGAGCCAATATAAAAAAAATGTTAGAAATTGAACAAGGCCCCCACCAAAACACCCATTTCAGCAGAGAAAAAAACCACAAGGCCCTGATAGGCCCTGAAACTGTGCTATACGCTTCACAAGGGAAGGTCGCTTAAAAAACAAAGTCTGAAAAATGGGTAAAAAAGATGTAGAGAAGATTCAGTGAACAAAGCTGAAATGACTGCCCGGTAGATTTGAGAGGAAGAGGACACTTGCAGTCTTATCTGCTCCCATGGGCTTCTGCACCTCTGCAGAGCACCTTGCAACTGGAGCGGCTTCTATGCCGGGACAGGGGTGTCTGCCTGTGCGCGGATCACACTACACCCAGATAACATCACAGGCGTAATGCCGCAGGTATAGAAAGTAACACTATAGGCAAGGAGGAAACAGGCTGAGGGATGTCACTTCCAAGTAGTATTTAAAGGATACCCACTGACTCAATGCTCATCAACTGCACCTTTATAAAGGACTCCAACCACCAGAAATCTGACAGAAATACTCTACTTTTTCCTTTAGCAGGCAGCTTTTTACAGGCAACTTAGCAAATACTTGCGTGTGTCTGTCTGCTTCGCAAAGTCCTTACCGTATTACGATGTACTGGTCTTCTCACTCCTGCAGCCCCACCAACCTTGCCACATAAACCCAATACATACACCAATACATATGTTGTTGCATGGGCGACGTACACTTGGTAAGAGTAATAAATATCAGCTCATCGAGGTCACGCTTTTAACAAAAGCATCCATGAATTCCCAGCCATGTCCCATCACTAAATGCTGGAAAGGAACAACCTGTTTTTCATGGTACCTCTAAATACCATCTGCTTATATCTTCAGAAAGTTTGAACCGAAAGTCATGTAGGACCTATAATTTCTCTATATTCTCTTAAATGAAGAATAAAACTTCTGAAAAGGCCTAGCAACATTTCTGTTTGGTTCAATGAAAAAGTGCATCAGATATGAAAGTGTCAAAATGCAAGCTAAAAGAAAAGTTACAGAAGTTAACTAGGAAGTCCAGAGCAAGTAGTCCACAAAATAATTCCTCTCACGCCCCCCCCACCTGCGTACACCCAGTCCATTGACCAGACTATGGGGAAAGTAAAACTGTTCAGAAACCATATTCCAATGCCTGGCAGTAGAGACTTTCATCTAAAACCATGAGAAATGCCTCATTTTTCAAATGCCAAATGATACGACGAAACAATGCAACAACTCCAGGGCTCCTACATAATGCTACACACCATGAAAGCATCCATATGATACAAGAAACTGAGAATTTTCACTGCAGAGCACTCTCAGACTGAAAGAAAAGTTGAATGCTAGAAAAGAAAAACCACTCTCTACTGTACGTCATTTCATTGGTATAAACTGGAATAATCCTGACTGCTTCTGTTTGAAACGACTTTGTGCAGAGAAGCCAGGCCAGGCAATGGCATTCTGCATCTGCACAGCATCACCAGGTTTTTACCGCAAATAATAGAGGTGAAAAGGTGAACAGCGGAGCAAACCTGGACTGCTAAACCAATTAAGCCTCTCTTGAAAAGGAATCTAAAACAACAGCAAGAGCTCAGATACTACAAAGCATCCTTTTCAGAGGTATTTCATTACACTTGGCTTTCTTCCTGGGCTGAGGTCCAGAAATATCAGCGCTGCCTTATTTTTTTTCCAAGAAATAAGTTGCTTGAATAATGTGCACCTTGTGCACTGCGTTGAAACAGATGATCATTCACCTCCTTGATTTTTTTTTTCCATTCTGATCTTTCTTCCCTGAGTTATATGAAAGTATTTTTTCAATTTTTAGCAGAAGCCTGAAAACAAACTTGTGAATTACAAACAAAAATCTCAACAAAAGGCAGAAAGACCTTTTTCGGTAGTTCTTTATTCGCTCCAGGGATCCCACCCCACTTTATGATGCGTACCAAGGAGCGTACAAAAAAACCCAAAGACGACCACAGCCTCGCTGTGACACGACGAAAGAAAAGTCTAGCCTCTACCGAAGCTCAGCTCGGGTATCTTCCCCGTCCCTGTGGGGAAGGCAGGACAGAGACACTCAAAGGAAACCTCCGCTCCCCTAAAGTTGTCACAGATCTTTTCTCTTAGAAAAAAGTCTGCACCTGAATACTTTAAAATTACTCCTTTGATGTGCCCTTTGACTACCTCCCTATCCCAGAGGGAATTTCTCATGCCTTTTAATTCTTACAACCAAATTCAGCACCTCTGAATCTGATCTTGTCTGAGGGCAACGATCTAGTGAGAACTGACTTCAACCAATACTCAAAACAGGGTAATTTATATAAATACAATATCTATGTCTTTGTGACTTAGAATCATGACAATTTAGCACGTAGTCCCCCTTTATCAGCAGTGGATCATCTGGAAGATGCTGTTGCATTTTGCTTTTTAGATGACATAAACCAGAAGTCCCTACCACTTGTGGCCTCTGGAAAACACCGAGTTATTTGGGAACCTTTCAGCACTGTCACACCTTGCCAGGCAGATTAAAATCTTTGAAAGGTAGTTGCAATTTTAACCTCAGTTGTAATCTCTGCTTCACAAGGGATACCCAAAGGAGACCATGGCATTGTCACGGAGGCTACCACAGTGGCCACAAATTCAGCTGTAGACCTGGATGTATCTGCTGCAGCTTTCAAGGCCAGTTTAGACACACTTTAGACGTCGAGCGCAGCTGTGTCTGCTGGCTTTCCAAAGCGGGGGACATCTTCTTCTTCTGTATTCACTTACTCACAGAAGAGCCCATGACTATGGGTGCAGGCTGACGTCTGGCCATAGACTGGATTTAGCAGCTCCGAGCCGTGAGGGCGGCCGGCCACACGTTCCTTCACGCCTCTGAGCTGTCCTGACACAGCCACTGCTTTCGTTGCTCTCCGCCAACTTTTCAGCCAGATCTGTTCATCAGTCTGGCTCGCTGGTGTGCCTGCAAACTGGGAAGGAACAGAGGTTCTTGCAGCAATCCTTGCGTGCTTTAGCTATTGTTTCATCTCCATAGCACTTCAGAGCTTTTAAATATTATATTCATGCTAGGTCATAAATGTTGAATGCCTCCTCTGCTACTTAAACAGCAATTTAAGACAGCAGCGTGAAGTACTATGCCTCATAAAAACGGAGCTTGTCAGGGAGGAGAAGGAAAAACATTGTAAGCTGTAATCGTTCTGAGAAAACATTGCTGGAAGATATATAATCGTGACACTTGATTATATATATAAAACGTGACACTTGAAGTTCTTGCCACAGAGCATTTGATCATAAAAGAAAAAATAGGATTTTTAAGGTCTATTTTCACATCAGTGCACTACACATCCTGTCAGAACAAACGGTGCGCTAACTTAAATGGTAAATAAAAAATATTTTATTTTCACAGCCAAAGGATTTCCATTCCAAGACTAACTGTAAAAACAGAGCTACTGAAAGTGAGTGTAACTGAGAACATTATATCATAACAGAAATTTCCTATCTCAGCAGAGAACAGTATGAGGTCGTTATATCTCCTTAAGCCAGAACAAAACAATAGGAAAACATTGACCTTTCTGTCCCACCTTGAGTTTCAAATATCATCTGTTAAACAAAGGCTCAGTGACGTAAATCAAAAGCAAACCACACACCCTGACATGTCACTCTGCTAGGGATAGCACTAGATTGTCCTAAGAAGTGCAGCAGCACGTGCAGCACGGCAGCAGCACGGCAGTGGGTGAGGAACAGCCAGAGAAGCGTGCATGCCCACGGGGTCCCACGCGGAAACCACTCAGTGGGTCACCGTGAAACCCAACAGTGTGGTCAAACGCTTTTCAAACCAAGGGATGGCAGAAGAMGACTTTTCATCAGCAGTAGATTATATATGTTCTCCTACCGTAAAGAACAGGAGCTAGCAGGTGAATGAAATCACTGTATTTTAGAGTACAGCCGTGGTAATGAAAGGGCGGAAAAGCAGAAAAGTTGTTTTCTACGCAGTGAAAGGAACATGCACCTTTGCCTACTAGGAATCAGAGCCCAGAGAGCGAAAGGACATGTACGTGGTGTGCACATGGGACGTGCGATACTCCAAGACACAGCCTCCTCCTCCTACCTGAAGGACCCGGGAGAAGACCGCATGGCTTTTGCCAGGGGTGGGAGCCCACAAGAACCCTTCGGAGCAGCACTACCTACACCCCCTGTGACACGCATTACCTTCCCGCTGGGCGGAGATGGAGGGTTTTCACCTGGATCACCCTGCACCCACGCTACGCCGTCGCCCCACGCTATGCTGTCACCCCACGCTACGCCGTCGCCCCAGCACGAAGGGCACGGCTCACAGCACCCACCCGGCAGCCCTCGTGCTCCAATGCTTCACGTGGAGAAACCCAGGCTCCCCTTCGGGCCGGGTGGGGAACACGTTTCCAGCACCGCTGGCGCGGATCCGGAGCCGCCCGACCTACCCCCCGCAGCCGCGTAACCCTAAGTTTTGTGAAATCCGGGATCTCCCGGCTCCCCCGAACCCGCCGCCAGCGAGGGAGCGCGGCCCCGCCGCTCCCCACCCGACGCCCGTCTCCCGCCAGAGGCCGCGGGCGGGCCCGCCGGGGCGCTCACCCGCGCAGCGCAGGCCCTGCGAGAGGACGAAGCGGCAGCAGAGGTCGCACCACGTTCCCGCCGCCGCCGGCCCGAAGCGGTGCGGAGGCTCCGGCGGCGGCGCCTCGAAGATGGTGCGGACGTGGCGGGGCCGCGGCGGCGCCGGGCGGCGGCGGCCGCCGTACGCGGGGCCCGGGACGCCGGCGGGCGCGTCCGGCTGCGGGAACCTCGCCCGCGCCGCCCGGCCCCGCGGCGGCTTCCCCCGCCTGTCGCCCGGGGCCGCCGCCATGCGGAGCGGGGTGCGCCGGCCGCTGCCTGCCTCTCCCTGCCGAGCGGCCGGGGCGGGCGGCGGTTGACGCCTCACGCACATGACACCCGCGGGCGAGGGGAGCGGGGAGGCGGCGGCGGCAGCGAGGGGGGGGGCGCTGCACCGCACCGCGCCCGCGTCCTCCCCCGACCTGGCGGCCGCCGCTCGGCTCAGCCCAGGGCCGCGCCGGGGAGGGTACGGGCCGGGGAGCGCGGCGTGGCCGCCGGCGGCTCCCCTCAGCGCCGGTCTGCCGCCGCCTCGCTTCCCGAATCCTCTCACCGTGAACCGTCTCGGGGAGGAACAACCACAGCCGGGGGCTCTGAAACGCCTCCGGTCTGCCGGCCCTCGGCCCGCCGCCGCAGAAAGCAGTTGATGTAACCAGCACTTTCACCTGCCGTTCTCAAGGCATTCACTAATAATGCGTGTTAGAAGATGCGGAGCGTTTCCAGGAGGTACGTTTTACTGCCGTAGGTAAAACAGTTAAGACCTAATAATACACTGCTTGTGGCGACTTTGGTTTTTTGTTTCCCAAGCTGAAGTTTCTACGGGAAGCGTTTCAGGGAGTCGCTGCCTTTCGCGGCAGGTGAGAGCCGTGAGCTGAGCCGTGAGCCCCGCCGCTCCCGCCGGCAGCCGCCCTGCGCCGGGCACCCAGCCACCGGCGGCCGCGGAGGGGAGGGGGAGGCGGGCGCAGGGCGGGCCCCGGCCCCGCCGATCGCTCCTCCGAGCCCAGCCGCCTCTTTTGTAGCGAGCTGGCGGCAAGTCGCAGCACCGCAAGCAAGGTAAAGCCCGGATTTATCAAGCCTACAGCTTCAGAAAATACTGTCAGTGAGCTGCTGCTCCGTTTGACTGTCACCTCTCCGAGGCAGTGGAAATATCGTCTATTTTAATGCAGCCTTGCACAGATTTTAAGTGGTATAAAGTGGGATGTAGCCCGGCTGTAGGGCGTTTTCAGGATGTGGAGATGCCGAATTTATGAACAATTCATCTGCACATTCACACAGAGGGTTCCAAGGAATGAAAGTGCAAAAAAAAAAGTGAAGTCTTTCCACCTGATTTCTTTAAAGATTGTAAACTGCTCCTCTCCGCTTAGATCTGAAACTGCTGTAGGGCTCCCATGGCCGTCACCACAGGAGCAACAGTACGATTGTGCCAGCGTCATCTTCTTTCACCCTGAGTTAGCAAATGTGCCTGCCAAGCAAAGCTAATGGCTCGCGTAGCAAGGTGCCAAGCTCGGCTCTCCCCAGCGCGGCACAGGGCCACAGGTGCTTGCTCACAACTGGCTCCGCAATTGCTAACAAACCCCACGTCGTACAGCATAAACGTACTCAAGGATGCTGAAGCGACCCTTGCGCTGGCACAGGGGGAGCTGGCAAGAGCTGGCGATGCACTTCAGTAGGTTCTCATGAAGATCACCTGCCTAAGTTACTTAAAGCAGCTGCTCCAGGAAACATACCTTGGTGGGACGGCTGTGGAAGCCTGGGTAGTCACAGACTTCATTGGACACTTGTGTAAGTTTTCAGGAGCAGAATACAACTTTGAACAACTGCAGTATGCCCGTGTTTGTAGCACACCAGCAGCTCTACCTGTTGCTGTCAGTCTTCCTTGTCAATAGGAAGCAAAGTTAGTTCTCCAAAAGATGTGCATCTACAAGCAGAACTACTGCTGGCCGGGCTTGTACCAGTATCAAAATAGCAAACTCCACTGAGGGATACTATCCCTACCGCATTTTTTTGTGTTCAATGGAACAAATAACAAAAAAAAGCTGTTTAGAGCACAGAAAATTAAAAGGTCATGTAGGCTTGCCAATGGCAGAATCGGCCACAAGAGCTCCCAACAGTTAACCTGTTCCTAAAACCTCTCTTCAACTGATACTGCTCAGTTCCCAGAACAATCTGTTCTGGCACTTAACTCTCTTTATTATTAGAAAGATTTTCCCAGACTCATAGTCTGGATTTTTTTGTTTCATGCACTACAATTTATATTCATAGTCTCTAATCCTTTCACCACAGACATGGTAGCAAATGCAGATCTTCTGTAACAGCCTTTAGATGACTGAAGACTTTTGCTCCCCCCTTCTTCCAATCTTCTCTTCTTTCAGCCAACCAACTCCCATTTTTTCCCAGTCCCCCTCAGGTGAGTTTTCCAGACCCTAGCCATTCTTTTTTTCTCCCGTAACTTATCTTCAAGTGGCCAGTCTCTTTTTTAATTTTTATAAGCCAGTTTAGAAGTGCTCGTCATGGGGCTGGTCACAGGTAAACCAAGTTTTCCTCTGCACAGAGCAGGGTGGGTGTCCATCCCACTCAKTTTCAGGTCCCTAGCTAGAAGCCATCACTGGTTTCGCTAACCAAATGTGGCTAGCCAAACCAATCACCATGCCCTCCCTGGAAGGGATTTCACAGTAACAGCAGACTATGCAACTACTTAGTAATAGTTCTGTGTTTAATTTTACCCAAAAAAGTTTATGCAACTGCAGTTTATTCCACATCTCCCCTCTTCTAGGCTTCAAGCTTAAAAAACCCAAAAAGTAATCTTTTCCATTCAGCCTTTTTAATCCTTGCCATAGTATTATATCCAAAATTATTCTATGATTACTACTTCTACAGTGATTAACTAAATTAGTACTGATTGAGCTCCACCAGTGGACTGTTTCACACCAAGCAGAGACTAGGAATTTTGCCACCATTACAGAGAACTAATATTGTTCAGAACACATGTCAGGAGAGTGGTTAAAAAAACAAATAAAAAGGATTAGTGGCTCTACCATATAGCCTATGCTAGTGATTCTGTTGTACGAGACACGTTTTCTGGACAGCTGGCTAATGCAAGCTAAGCTGCAATTTGCTACTTCAGGTTTCAGGCTTTGTATTGTACTTAGGAGGAAATAAAAATTATAAAGGTAATACTGAAATTAACAGAAAATGAAATTCTGGAAAGACACAGAAGTAAGTACACACCGTACAATAAGTGGTTGATGATGTATTTATGCCATTAAGTCATTCACTCATGCATTTTCACAATTCATATGAAGGCAGGTTTGTTCAAGTAACAGATAATTAATATACTAAGCTAAACCCCCCAAAACAGTAAACCAGCTTCAGGAGGAAGAACCATATATTACTTTCTATTACTTCTTTTGGCAAATCAGTAGCATAACTCATAGTATCAGGACACTTAGTTTGAGCCCAAAATTGATGGTACTATACACTACGCTTTGACTTGAAAAATGTATTTGCTTCATAAGAACGTAATCAGTAGATTATGGACTGATTACTTCAAGTTCCTTAGCTACTGCTTAGTTAAAATTGCTTTAGAAAAAGAAATTTTAACAAGATTAAGATTACTGATGTATTTAGCAACACTAAAACCAGCAATGTTTAAAATGAACATAAAATATAACAAAACATTTTCAACCATGTAAAAACGCTGCTGCACGTACTTCAATATACAGCCTATATTGTTACTACAGTTAACTTTCTTTTTCAGACTGCTTCAGTATAAAGAAGTTGAAAACGATATATTCCAACTAACACTTGATGCCTTTCAAAATTAAGAACCTTTGAAACAACAAAGTGTTACAGACATAATATTGGAAAAAAATACAATTTATGCACAGTTTGAGAGCCCAGTTCTTTTAACACTTATGCATATGTTTTACTGACGCTCAGTGAGACTGTGGATGTGAATGAACAAATGTACAAGCAGGCATTAAAACATTCCAGTTAGACATGATTCCGGTATTTTAAAACAAAACAGTTAAGAATGCCATGGCTAACCAAGGAAAAACATGTAACAAACTGTTGCACTCCTTTTACATAGCTAGATTTTTTGGGGGACAAAGCTTGCAAAGAAAGAAGCTGCTCACATGGGTGTAAAGATATCTGAATTCCCTTTTAATATTTGATTCTCACCAAGAACACTGGAAAGCAGGTCTCAGACATCAAGGCAGTGAATTTCCTCTTCTTTTAACAATGAAAGAATCAATTACAAAATTCAAATTTAAAAAAAAAAAAAAAAAAAAGCAATGGAAATGCTTCGTATTCTGACCTGGACAGATAAGCAGGGAATAAGCATCACAAAACTATCAGATGCTATCACAGGTTACCACTGTTTAGTTTATACCTAAATGTTTCACCATTAATTATGGAAAATTCTAAATATAGTTGGTCCAGCTCTTCTTACAGATGTAATATAGCAATTAGAAGTGCTGTTGGACACCATTGAACATCCATGGCCAGGTTTCCACATGGAAAGAATGAGTCCTGCAATATTTGCATGCTCTTCATCAGAAACAAATAAGTGCACCTGTAGTATCCAAACAAAGTGAGGGATGTTTTCTGAGTTTTTGTTTGTTTGTTTTCTTCTCTTTCTCCTCACCTACATATTTTGGAGCAGACTGTTTCATTCTGCATCTCTGCAGCCCAATCAGTTTCAGTAGTAACTACGGATACTGGAAAATAAATATATAGTCTTGCTAAATTTTCCATCCAAGTTTGATATCTCAGTTGTAAGTCAGCAGTGGGTGTGGTCCCTTTTCAAGATCTAGACCGGTAACTTATTTTTCCAATATTCAGTTACCACTGAGGCATGATGCTATCTAGTCTACTGACTGCCCACAAATTCTCCTAATACCGATTTTTAACCTTTTTTAAAAATTATGCCTGCAAACAGGATTCTGAAAAAGCTATTTTATTTTAAGAACCCGCTTCTCTTGTGGTGAACAACAAGATTTCAGGGAAATTCTGTAAATGCTGTACTCTAAAAAAGAAATCTTTACATTCAGTCTTGACAACCTGGAGTGCAAAACTTCCATATACAGAGCAGTCAAATGATTACTGACAACATGGCACCAAATATGGAGAGGAACTTAAAATATCGTGAATTTGTCTTCTCAAGTAGAAGTGAACTAACAGTTTGGATGTGAAGGAAAAAGAAATGCATTTCCACTCTGTCCTATCTGCGCTTAGTCCCTATTCACACTTATTTAAAAAGACCTCATTTAAAACAGTTGTCATGTTCTGTGATGATCAGAGTCATTCACCTAGACTCCAAAATAATAGTGGTGGTTAAAGGAAATCCAAAACACCCTTTAAAGACTATTCATAATATTTAGAGTTCTGCAAGTCCTCTTGCAATAAAGACTAAATTGCATTCTGAAAAAGGGGCAATATTCAAAGCAAACAAATGTTTCATCAACAACACTTTTGCCTTTGTCAGAGATCCTCCAAGGGGCTAAATTCCCTGCCAGGAGTAATTCTATTCTAACATTGACCAAAAAAAGATATATATTTCTTTTATATTTACATATTATACATATATTTACATTTTTTTAATACTACAGTTGTAGAGGGAAAAAAAACCTGGATACAGATTTATTATCTGCCTTTAAATGTCCCAACAGTATTTTTTTCCCTTTGAAAAAATTTACAAGTCCTCTTCAGCTCCTTTGAAAGCTAGATACAGTCCACGTTCCGCAGGCCACCATCCATAGTCAAAGCACCAAATCTAAAATGAAAAAACAGTCTATTTTTAGGTTATTGACTAGATTATAGACTCAATCCTTAATTCATTATAATTTATTTATGGGTTTTTCTTTTCCCTTGCCGCATGCCAACACATGCATTTGTATCTAACTTTTATATGTGAAAAGAAGATAGAAGAAAGGATACTATGCTCCAAGTATGGGACTGGGGGTGGGGAACAAAACCAAACCAATTCAGCTTGAAGCTAAGCTCAGCTCTACCAGCAATTTACCCTGAAGCTTTCAGGAGATCATTATTTTAATACATTTTATCATCATCATAAGAAAAAACACAAAGTCAGTCTGTATGTGATAGTGACAGTACCCTCTCAGGATTGTAAGAAGTATGTTGGCCTCTTTCTCTCCACTTTATTTAAGCAATCTGAAAACTGAAAAATCATTCATTCAGATTGATATAATTCCACAGTTGTTAAAAATTATGTCTAAAAGTGAGGAGTTAAAAGACACCACTGGATTGCTGCAAAAGTATTGTGTTTAAATTCAGAATTAATCTATCTGTGCAACAGATATTTTTATTAGCTAAACATAAGTAATATGAAACAAAAATGCCATGATTGCTGTGTCAGAATGATTTTACAGTAGCATTTCAAGGTTTTGAATACATTCTTTTTTTGGTTACACCTCAGATCAACAGTTCAAAAATATATTTACAGTTAAAGAGATTATAGAATCGTCCCTTAGTTTAAGTTCTGGATCTACAAAATGTACCAAATTAAGCCTGTTCCTAGTATCAGCCCAAAAAGGGACAGCAATTGCTTGCCTTTCCAAAATGTGATTGTTCTCAGCCAGCTCTTTAACAACCCCTTCCATTTCCTCCTTTAGTTTCTTCATACTGTAGTAACAAGAAGAAAAAGAAAGGTTAAAATTTTTATAGGGACAGTTATCTGCTATGATCACTCACCACCACAAAGCTTTCAGCAACTTGTCATTACATACAAAATAAGGGAGAGATAACAGGCTGGTTATTTGCTAAAAGCTTCCAAATCTGTACCACCACTTTAGCAATATAAAGTTTTTTCTGCAATATAAAATTCTTGGTCTTAATACAGCAATCACTAAGTCAACCGTAATTTTTTTTTTTTTTTTTTTCCAATTCACCTGTATAACAGGTATAGAATATTACATCAATCCAGTAAAGAAATTCTCACCCAAGAGTCATTTCTACTAATGTGTTTGAGCTTGGATAGACTGTATTCATTGTATGTTTCATCCCACTGGAAGCTGCAAACATTTTCTGCGGCAGAGCATCTTGTAACTGCAATAGATAAAAAGGAAATGTAAGTTACAATATAAGTTGTCATATATATCTTGATGTCCACCTTAAAATCCTTCTTTAAATTCTTCATTGCTATGATGCCTCATAAAATCATTACAGTAGTAAGGCAGCTGCTATTCCCCAAGTTGAGATCATCATGGCAAGTTTTGTACTGACATGACCTATAGTTCCCTGATTTGTTCCACTTCTTAACTGTCTTATACTTTGATCACAAACTCTCAAAAGGAAGAATTATCTATTTGTTATGTTTATAGATATCCTATGGCAACAGGATCCTAATCAATAACTGACTTCAGTAGTGCTACTAACATACAAACAATTAACAAGTAAAATGCTGCTCTCCACCATTCCTTAATTGCTTTTACACCTATCAGGTGCTTTTCTTTCATTTATATTTCCTTTATAAAGAAAGAGCATGAAAATGCTCTTATTCTCTCAATTTTGAGGTAATTCTGATAAGTTTGCATCCTGCAGATTAACCATCCGAATTTTAACGAAACATTTTCTTTCATGTCACCAGCAGCATTGGTTTAGCATGTATCCTTAAGCATATATCCCCTAATCTTGAATATGGGAGTAGTGTTTTTATGCTTCATATGCTTAAATGTTTTTACGCTAGAGTATTGATAATCCTCTAAGTGCTCAGATACCACTATGGTAACAGTTAGACAGAACACTTCTCAGTGAACCCACATGCATTTGCACAGATTTTTTTTGGGGGGAATGCTAACACTACCA
>JAYKAV010003192.1:379855-416701 GCA_035582835.1 Phoebastria nigripes
CCCACCAAACCCCAAACCCCCCCCACCAAACTCCAAAATCAAGTCAGGATTCAAAAAATCACACCAGTCTCTATGCCACTCCAACATCAACAATGAAGCTACTATAGACCAAATACTAC
Source organism: Phoebastria nigripes (assembly GCA_035582835.1). Lineage (NCBI taxonomy): Eukaryota > Metazoa > Chordata > Aves > Procellariiformes > Diomedeidae > Phoebastria > Phoebastria nigripes. Next base: position 379,975 of record JAYKAV010003192.1, read on the forward strand.
ATCCATGCAGCCCTATATTTTAATACGACTGCATTAACGTAAGACTCACTATAAACAACACTACTGACATTAAACAGTGGAATAGTCTTTTATCTATGCAAACACTTTACATAATTTTGAAGCATTCTACCTCATTTATATAATCCTGGTATTTGGATACCTCTTCTTCAATATCAAAACACTGGTTGGTGAGAGCCAGTAACTGCTTCCGTGTGTGAAGCATTTTCCTAAAAGAAAAAAAGTTTTCTTTTAAGGACTTCCTTTTATAAAAGTGGTGCAGTGAACATTACCAAATATTAAAGAAATCAATAGCTTGCCTTGTCCAGTCCTCAGCCTTGTCCAAAAATGCATCATACTTGCTGACACATTCATCTTTGAATAGAGCTATGGCTTTTGTAGCATGCAAATACAGCTTTTGCCTGCAACACAGAAACAACCGGAACAGAGTTAAACTGCTTTCAAAACCCCATTCCTCTAACTTACTTTCTGAAGCTTGAAGAGGTATGTGGACTTAAAATTCCTTCAGCCAACTTTATTCATGCTGTTGTAATGTATAAGAATTCAAAACACTGCATGAACTGACAGTTTATGTTTCAAAAATATTCCCTAGCAGGAAGAAAAAAAAACACTTGAAGAATTTAGTTGCAATTATTTGTATGCGAACAAATGGCCAAATATATTCTCCGAGTCAGTATTTATCTGAGCAGGTATATTTAAGGAAAAGGGATTCTAAATCCTTATTATTTCTTATTTGCCTTCTGCAGATACTTGGAACTTCCAGCATATATGAATAATCCTTTGTGCTGAGTAATCTACATGCAAGAAAAAAACAGGATTTTTGTGTCAGCTTAAATTTATGACAAGAGAAAAAAGCAAGCAGGTAAGGACAGGAAAGCAAAACAAAACCCAATTCTGGTTAGTGTTGCAGACAGTAATCCCAGTGTAACTGCCTTACCATGCTATGCATTGCACCAGTAAGCGAAACTAAGGGATACTGGGACACTACAGTCTAACACCTGCTTCTGGTATTTCATTAAGTCTTGCATGATAGCTATTGGTTAATCAAATTCTGGCTGGCGTGTAGCTGGATTGTCATCAGGCATAGCATACCTGTCATTCAACCAGAAAAAATCTGAACTGAGTGCTGCTCCCTTGTCTGTCTAGTGGTAAATATTACAAAGGCCAGCCTCTGTTGCTAATGGCACACAGTTCTTAACAAAAACCACTGCCATTTCTCTCTGGGGTGAATCAAGTAAAATAAGATGTAGTCAGGATCTCAAAGATACCGGAACAATCCCAAGGAGATACTTGTGGCAGAAAATATACTGGTATTCAAAACCATGAAAATGAAGCCTATTTATTTAAAGTTACTCACATATTAATGCAAGGACACAGTTTGAGTAGTAGAAAAAACCCTAAAATTTCTTTAATCTGCCTAAGGGAGTGCAGTTTTAAAATGAGCTATGGATTGTGTCCCAATGTTTGCCTGTTTTCCAACCATATCCTTAAGAACATACGACGAAATTATCACTCACATTATCTCTCACATTAAGTTCAGTCCCTTGCTGTTGCAGGGCAATGATGTGTCCAAGTCTCTTTCAGTGTATCAAGATCTCTCTTACAGGTTTCCTGCCCCTACTGTCCTTCATCTTAAGGCAATTTCCCCTCCACTTTGGCAGTTACCCCATTTATCTTTCACTATGGGAAAATGAAGTGGCATGGTTGTGAGAATACCAGCGCCTTCTGCATGTTAGCTTTCTATCTGTAATTGTCAGTGAAGCCACACTAGTGGTAGCAACAGCAAGAATTTTTAGCAAATTACAGAAGCTGTGTCTAAATTCATAGAGCACTCAGCAAAGTCTAGGGAACCACTCAACTGACCAGCCACTAGGAGAATAACTTAATTAAACACAAGTGTCTAGCATCATTTGGGATGCACAAGGATATCCTGCCCTGCTTCCAACTGTCCATCCAGAAAGGTGTAGGTTTCCCATTTGTCTTGTGTCCTACCTCCCAGTCTCAGAGCATGTCTCAGATACCATAGTATCATAGAATCATTTAGGTTGGAAAGGACCTTTAAGATCACCAAGACCAACTGTTAGCCTAACACTGCCAAGTCCACCACCAAACCATGTCCCTAAGCGCCTCATCTACACGTCTTCTAAATACCTCCAGGGGTGGTGACTCCACCACTTCCCTGGGCAGCCTGTTCCAATGCTTGACAACCCTTTCAGTGAAGAAATTTTTCCTAATATCCAATCCAAACCTCCCCTGGCACAACTTGAGGCCATTTCCTCTCATCCTATCACTTGTTACCTGGGGGAAGAGACCGACACTCACCTCACTACAACCTCCTTTCAGGTAGTTGTAGAGCGCGATAAGGTCTCCCCTCAGCCTCCTCTTCTCCAGGCTAAACAGTCCCAGTTCCCTGAGCCGCTCCTCATAAGACTTGTTCTCCAGACCCTTCACCAGCTTCGTTGCCCTTCTCTGGACATGTTCCAGCACCTCAATGTCCTTCTTGTAGTGAGGGGCCCAAAACTGAACACAGCATTCAAGGTGCGGCCTCACCAGTGCTAAGTACAGGGGGACAATCACTTCCCTACTCCTGCTGGCCACACTATTTCTGATACAGGCCAGGATGCTATTGGCCTTCCTGGCCACCTGGGCACACTGCCAGCTCATATTCAGCCGGCTGTTGACCAACACCCCCAGGTCCTTTTCCGCTGGTCAGCTTTCCAGCCACTCTTCCCCAAGCCTGTAGCGTTGCATGGGGTTGTTGCGACCCAAGCGCAGGACCTGGCACTTGGCCTTGTTGAACCTCATACAGTTGGCCTCAGCCCATCGATCCAGCCTGTCCAGGTCCCTCTGCAGARCCTTCCTACCCTCGAGCAGATCAACGCTGCCACCCAGCTTGGTGTCACCTGCAAACTTACTGAGGGAGCACTCAATCCCCTCGTCCAGATCATTGATAAAGATATTAAACAGAACTGGCCCCAATACTGAGCCCTCAAGAACACCACTTGTGACCGGCCGCCAACTGGATTTAACTCCATTCACCACAACTCTTTGGGCTTGGCCATCCAGCCAGTTTTTTACCTTAGGGCAACTTAAATAGTATTAGGCATCTGTGTACGAGGAACTGAATTGATCCTGAGACAAGTACGGCAGCATGAGCAGAGCAGCTGTTTACAGTTACAGTTGCTCAAGAGTTAGTCAGTAGAGTCAGTGGAGCCTAATGGGAGTCTAGACACCCAGGTTACATACAGACACTTAATGTGGCCACCTCTCATAGGTGACAATTTTAAACAGGTATGGAGAACTGCATTAAAATTTATTTTGCGTGCTATATTTCCTGGAATATTAAATCATTCTAGAATGTCATTCAGCTAGCCCATATTTTATTCATCTGTAGAAAATTATCTCCGCCTCAGTTACAAAGTCACTTTACTCTTACTGAGGGCTTTTTCCTCCCTAAAAAATCAGGAAAAAACACGTACTTCCTATAAGACAGTTATGCCCAGAAAACAAACAGGTATTTCACATCTGCATTCAGAAGGTCTATCAGTGAAAAAACTTCACTGCCAAAAGAACTTCATTATCATATGCTGGCACCCCTATGTATTTAAGATATTTAAAGGAAATTTTTTTACAAAGCAGTCCTAAAGAGGTTATAATTTACAATAAAAATCAACAGAAGAGGTTATTGGCAAGTGCACCTGAAGGACCTGAAAGCAATCATGGTATTTCCCAAAGGTAACTTCAAAACTTACTTGTCAAACTTGTGAATTTGTTCTTCATTATAAGGAAGCCCTAGGATCAGAGCAGATGACAGACATTACCAGTTTAATTCTGTTAGTTGTATTTATGTAAAACTCCACTAAGTTTACCCATTTCCTATATGGTTTCCTTCTCCTATCCTGATAGGTAAAAGTGGTCATTTACTTTCTTTTTCTCCACTCCAGTCTTGTAATTCAAATTTATGAGATTAATAGTGGCGTTTCATTCATGTGGACTTTAAGACGGCACCTCACTAAGAAAGACCTACAGATATATTCACTGATGCTGACTAACTCTCCATTCCTACCACAGATATCTTAGTGGAACAAGGACTGACCTGTCCTTTACATTATAGTTTATGTTAAAAGTGAATCAAATAAGTTACTTACTTCGTTCTGCTTTGTCTTTTTTGAACTGATAATAAATATCTGTGATGGAACATAGCAGCGCCTGCAGCCTTTCTGGACTAGAGTGACAAAAGGAAGAAAATGAGATATTTTATATATAAACTTAAGTACCTATTAAGGAGTTTTATGAGCTACAACTCAATGTAGAATTCAATACATATTAAAACAATTAATACAGTTACTCACTTTCTGTCTTTTGGATGCATGCCTTCCTGATTCGCCCAGGCGTCAGCCAGTAAACCACCAGGAGAAAGCTTGTTTTTGATATCTTGAAGACTAGTTTCTATTGTGCCTTGAGAGCTGGAGAGCTACGTAAGAGCAAGAAAGTTCAATCTTACCAACTGGGTAAAGTAAAAAATTACTTGAGGCTGAAAACAGACTGCGCACGTTAATACTATAGACCCATTTGTTTCACTGACCTTCATTAAAGAAATATGCCCAATTATCTGCCTAGGCTTTGCTAGAACATGGTATTATTAAAGAAAGTATCATCTTTGATACTGGTATTTCTGTTAATATTTATTTTCCTTCAGCATCCTCAACAATAAGTTTCTACCTTTCATATATTCCCTATTTACTTCTACACTTGTTCTTTTGGTTTGTTAAGAATTCATATAATGACTATCCACATAATTCATACCTTCCTTTCTCCACAATTCATAAAACCTTCAAAATAAAAATGCACTAATCAACTTTTGCTTTTAGAATGSAGAACTTTATACCTGCTCCCAGGACACCAGTGTGTAAAGTTATTTTCAATTTTTCCTTACTTGTCTGGAAACATGATGCAAATTTCAAAGCAGATCATTCTGAAGTGTGTTTGTATACGTATCATTTTGGAAAGCCAACAAAGTAGTTTAAAATTCTTTAAGGAAAAGGAAAAAACCTTCGAAGTAAAATATATTTCATTGTTATAATTTTTTATTTGAGTATTTTAGAAAATGAGACTGTGTTTTCAGGAACAACTTATTATTTTCATTACACTGGGCTAATAAAAGGATTTACTCTGTTTTCAGAAAGATATCAACATCTCAGTATCATTTTAACAACCTTTGGCAGTCTAGAAATGACTTTGAAAATTCAGAGTTGTTATTCACAGAAAAATCTGTGTTATCCTGTATTGGCTTGTTCTTTAGAAACACCATTTTGAGAATGACATGGGCTTTGTAAGATACTTACACGCAACATTTTTGTGTGTATCTCTGAAATTTCATCCACTTCTGATGCTTCCAAGTTGATCTGCATCAAATTCTCATATCTGACCACAAAACCCCCCCCAGTTAAAAAAGACAATAAACAAGCAGTGAATACACTCAAAATATTCCTTGAATCTAGAGATTAATGATAACTACCTTTTCTTTTATATGAAATACAGTATCTGTCAAGCAGCGACCATGAAACACTGACAATCTTTAGTGGCGATTAATAATGTAAACATTTTAGTTATGAAAAAAAATTCCTTGATTTTTTTTCCTACATTTGAACTGTTAAAAAGAAGTTTGAAACTTCCATTCCTGACTTCTTTATTCTATTCTGTACTCAACAGGCAGTGGAAAACTATTTCCTCTCATCAAATCATTTTTAAAAGGTGACCAAACTAAAGTTACTTAAAGTAGTCAATGACACACAACAAACTAATACTCCAGCGCACCAAAATGCTTTTCTGTGGAAACTTATTGGAAAGGCTGAGTTACCAAAACCTTGGGTTAGTTGAGTTACCAAAACCTTAAAGGCTGGGTTAATAGCACCATCTGTTCACATTGATACTTTCCACATGACCATAGCTCAAGTGCCAAGTAAATAATTCAGGATGATATTTTTCCTGTGGAGTCCCAGGCACATTCTATTTTTAAGAACACCATCAAAACCAGCTCAGCTGCTTTCAAAAAACACATACTTTGCCCAAGTTCAATACTTTGTTTACCTTTTCAAATAAAAGCTTTGCATTGTCATGCTTTGAAGCATAGCCTTGAGAAGGAAGGACAAACAAGAGGACATGTCCTTTGCTAACTCCATAAAAGTCTTCTGAAGTCAAATAAACTGAAAATCCTGCCCCTTTGTAAGAGGCCAAAAGACCATGTGCAAACACATAGCAAATTTCTGTTCACATGAGAACTACTCCAGTACACAAGTGAACATAATTTTTGTTCAAATTGCTGCTCTGAGATACTGCTGAATGCACTAGAGTCACAAATCAGAACCTACAGTGGCTTCTTCTGAGCTCTAAGTGGCTTTCTTCTGTGAGGACCTGGCAGAATGCAGGAAGAAGCTATCTGGACCAAATACAGAGTGAACAAGAACCAGTCCTGTCAACTAGTGTAAACTGGCTTGAAGGAGAGTTTGGATTACAGCCCTGATGATTTGTAACTAGGCTACACAGGTATACCATTATCTTGCTAGTTTCACTGTTGGGTTTTTTTTTTATTTTTAAAAGCAAATACCTTAAAGCCCAGGTGTGTCAGTTTGTACATGTTTGGCATGCACACAGCGAATCTGACAAATCCGTGGGTATCCATAATTACTACATACAAGCTGTTCAATTCGCACATGCATAGCAGCTCCAACGTGGCTTAAGTCTATTCTTAAGTCTACTCTGCAAACCCAATGGCTCTACATGTGTGCGTTAATCATCTTGTGGGCATCTGCATTTTCAGAGCAGCCTGGAAGCAAGTTTAGAGAATCCTATGACCAAGACAGCATTTGGGGGAGACTGGCATCAGGCTGAATAGGAAAACAGCTACCCATAGGAGTATCCTACGAAGAGCTGGGGTTTAAAGTTTGTATCAGACTGTGTAAGAATAACACACCTTAAAGACAGAGCTAATGCTAGTTTGTGGAAAGACTGAACAAAACACTGCAAGGACACTTTAAAAGTAGAAAAGAATGTGACCGAGAATTGGACATTGAGTGGGACTCGGAGATGAAACAAAGATCGGGAGAGAGAAAAAATGAAACTTGGAGGGAGAATTCAACAGTGCAATCCCATCTCCTACAGACAGCACTTGACTGAAAGAGGTAGGGCAGAAGAGTCTGACCACTGGAAAACACTTGCTTCCTTGGAATGCAAGACAAGAGAAATAAGTCTCTTCTGTGGTCTTTGAAACTTGGAAGTCTCCTATGCTGAAAGATAACAATTATTTGGTTGCTCCTTATTATAAATTTTGTCAGTTTTAAAGAAAGTGCTCTAAAAAACTTTCTACTATATAGATCTAAATGGGTCCGTATGGGCAACAGTGAGATTCTGTGATACAGACCTCTGCCATTTTGAATTAACCAAAATAGACAAAAACAACATAATAGTCAGGAACTTAAAAAAATGACAGAAGTAGAATTTCCTGTGCAGTTTACTTTTGGCATCCCTATGTGCATGCACTGTGATCTAGTGATATCCTAATGCAGCTTTGGTTTTTGGGKTTTTTTGGGGGGGTTTTTTGGGTTTTGTTTTGGGTTGGGTTCCCCCCCACCCCCCAGCTGCTCTGTGTTATGTTTCAACATTAAAATTCCTTCCATGCGGAAAATGCTATGGTCTTAAAGCTGTGAAAGGGGCAGTATTTAAAGTCATCCTTAATAAACACACACAAGCAAACTCAGTGACAAAAGCACTAAAGCACTAAAGAAAGGAAAGCTACTCAATTCTTTGTCCAGGCTTTACTATAGCTTCTAAAGTCAACAACAGCAAATGAGCTGAGTCAGAGAAGAAAGGAGAAAAAGAACACATACAATTACTACTCAATAGTAATTACTCGTTCCCACTAGGTTAAGCAGCAAAATTAACACTCTAATTTGAGTAAAGCATATTACTAAATCTGCTTGAGTCACTGCCATCAGCAAATCCATGCCAATTCAAATTTAATTTTTATATGCAAAAACCCTGTAAATAAGCACTTAAAATACTGCTGTCATTAAAGATGATAATGAAAAATCAATGCATTCAGCATAGTGCTTCTACTCACATTTTCTCAGCTTTCTCAATGTTTCTGCTGCAGAAATCCAGCCTGATGACAACCTCTGTCTTTTTATGAACCATTTCATTGTAATCATCCTTGATTATTTCACTAAAAAAAGTGGAGCATTAGTCTATAACAAAAGTATTGAACTGTCATCTTACCAGCAATCAGTAATACAATAATATACCTACAGTAATAACTGCTAGTAAGAATTGCTTTCAGTTAGAGATGCATTAGTATAATCCTCATATAAAACTATCTTGTGCAAGCTGCTCAATTGTACCTGCACGTTACCAGATGTTAGACTTAAATTATCCACAGAAGAAAGTGAAATTACAAATACCTAAACCTTATTGTCAGAAAAAATGATTTTTGTTTCCTTAATGACAGAAAGAAGGAAAAAATTCAGAAAGCCTATTCATATTCAAGGAGTAAAGAAAACATCCCAAGATACTGGGAGACCACAGAATTATGTACTGATAATCAAGGCATATCTCAATTGAAAAAAAGAAAAGCACAATAAAATTCAATCAATTGCTTACATTAGCCATCGTATTCCTTTTCGCATCAGTTCCTGGTAAAGTAGCAAAGAACTGGCAACTCTACAGGCATAACATACGATACCTGTTACTGCCTGGTGGAAAAAACAAAAAACATTAGTACTAATCTGGCATTCTCTTAACAATTGTTTCGAGTCAATTAATCACAACAAAGCAACACAGATTAATGAAAGAAAGAGCAACGTGAAGATGGTAGTTTAAAATGCATAACTTTGCCCAAACTTTAGTCGGGAGATAACCAAACACTCATTATGGAGGCAGAGCTAAACATGGTAGTGAGTTTTTCCAGTTATGCTGAAATATCTGTTAGGGATGAAAATAAGTCTCTTATAAACAAAAATGACACCACTTACTCTCAGGATTTACTTTAATTTCTGGAAAGTCACAAGTACATTTCTTCAGTAGTTTAGGAATTAAACACATACATTAAAAGAAACTTGTAAAAAATGACACATTTTTAAATTCTAAGGCTAGGGACTCTTTTCATTCACCTAATTCCACTTACAAGTTTGCTGCATTATTTAGAATTGTGAACAAAGTTTCAGAAATGATAATTTACAATACCTTAAATAATTAATATCAACTGATGACTTTCTGTTTATTAAAGACTTCTGATATTCTAAGAGACACAGGCTTTCAGGACTACCATGCCTGAATACAAGGCTCCTCAGCAGCCAGTATTTTATAGGCATAGTATAAGTGGTGGTCACAAAGTCAAAGCATGGCAATGCATACATTCAGTAGTTTTAGAAAAATTACTAAAAGAATGAAACATCCTCTACTTGTCTCTCATAGATTCTGAAAATTTGCGAGAGGCAACAGAAATTCCACTCTTCTGCAGAGTCCTAGAGACTCCTCTCTATTGAGAGAAAGATGAAAGTTATTTTTCTTACATTAAGTTTTGTACCATCACAGGGAATGTTATGAATCTTTTAGTTAACTTCAGGACTCCAAAGTGGCAGGCTCCTTTCCCCCCATCACTGAATTATGCAGTAACAAAGCACTTGGACTTTAGAAGGCTCCTTTTTGGGTTTGTTCTTTTTTTAGAAAATATACAAACATATTTTGTATACAAATGGCTTTTAATATACTTTTGGAGCCCTTGTTAACAAATACATTTCTGTCAATCAGAATCCTCACTAGCATATTAAAAATAGTTTCATTAACATTATTCATCTGAAAAATCAAGTCGCTTTCATTTCGGTATCATTATCTGAGACAGGTATATAAATTAAAATCATAATTACTCACTTTAGCCATACTGGCATCCCCATCCAAATCGTAACGTTGATGTACTTTAGGAAGTAAAACTGAAACATAAAACAAACACCTGTATTTTCTTATTTTCCATAAGAGACTTCAAAAGTTCAGACTGTTTCCCTTCCCCACCCTGTAACATTGTTTTTATGTGTATCTACATGGATTTTCATCTAATCTGTTACTGCCAAGCCTTTTAATATTGTGTGGTTCTCATGCACACCTTCAAAACCAGCCTTTGTCTTAAACGCTTTAAATAACTTGGTATCTCTCCATTGAGAAAGCCAACCATTTATTTCTGTTCTTCAGCCCTATGTTTGCCCGCATGGGAGACCGTTTCCTCTTATCTCATGCCTGCTTAGTTTCATTGAGACTCTTAAGGGCAGGACTTCACCAAACAGCTTTTTAAAAACTAGGGTAGCCTCTATCAGCTGAATCTCCTTTGTTCGCATGCTCGCTGACTCCTTCAGAAAGCTTTGACACAATATAAAGGCCCTGTTGATCCTTCCACAAACAGATCACCTACCCACACTCTCCAGCACCTCTGTGTGAGTGCCAGCTGGCCCGAGCAGTCAGTATGTAGGACCTACTGACAAAAGCAACACTGACCTCTCAACTGGAGGCATGTCCTCCAGCTCACCTCTTATAAAAAAGGGCTCTGGCATAGGCCCCTCTATAAGCCTCTCAATGATAAATGGAAATGCAAACACTTAATTTCTTTTTTTTTTTCTGGTATGGCATTACCTTATCTTCTAAGCAAAGGTAAGTTGTTAAGACCTCCTCCGTTAACTGAAAGGCTAACCACATTCATGACAAATAAAAAAAAAAGCAAAACTTGAATTTCCACTTAGTGAGTAATGGAACAAAAGAACCAGCTTTGAATTACATTCTATAATGTTCCTTTCTACTTGTTAAAAGTGTCATGCTTCAAAAAATTTCAGAACTCCATATGCACCACTGCATCTTAACACACAAATGCTCAGGTTCACAGCACTAGGAACATTACAAGCAGCTACTGTTTCTGTAAAAATATGCTGGATACTCAGCATTTTTGAAAAAAATTGGACTGCATACTTAGAACTTCAGGCATCAACAGAGAAAATTTTCAAACACTGTTTCTAAGACATAACAGACATAAAACAATAATTAAATAACCCAAACTATTCACAAAAGATAGCAATAAGAAAGGGGAAATGACTTTCATATACCTTCTTCATAGATTAATCCGACAATGTTCACAGCCTCCCTGCTTACTACAAAGATAGGATTCTCCTCAGTTGTTCTGGGGAAGTGCTGTGCCAATCTGCCAGGCTCTAGTATTAAATGCCGACCTTCATATATCAGTTCTTGATTCTGAGATGGTATTTTTGTCTGTTTGTAGACCAACTCATGAAATATAGCAGCTCTATGATACAAACAATATATTCAGTAGTAGTTAGACTCACTACAATAGTTCAACAATTCAGATTTTGTATTACTTAAATAAAAATCCCTTTTACTTCTGATTAATTAAGAACTGGTTTTACATATAAAGCATTTGACTTACAAGCAGAACAAAAAGTAGCACACTGCCTAAGGCTCCAGGTTGCTCTGTTACAAAAATAAATGCCATTTCCTGCAAAATATCAAACTTCCCTTTCTACCTCTGATTTTCCACCAAAGCACGTCTGTGTAAACAAACTTGCTTTGGCCTGAAGCCTGAAGGTCAGTAAAAACAGGCAACACCAGATGAGAGGAAGGAAGCATACTTTACTTTTCTCAGGCATACCCATTTCTCCAAAGATGGATGGTCTCTCCAAGAGAAAAGTCTGGTGTTTTACATGTCAAAAAGCACACACCTTTAATTCAGCCTGTAAGCTAACAGACAGCCAGATTATCTCCTAAAACAGCAGTGATAAGGAAGTCCAAAGACACTTTGGTATTTTATTTCCAGCAATCAATGGATACAAGGCATAAGAATTTATAACAAACCTCTCCCCCCCCCCCCCCAAAAAAAAAAAAAAAAACCCAAACAACAAACAAAACCTCCCACAAAGAAGAAAAACCTTAAGCACACTAACAGGAAGGACCAATTTGCCTCCTGTGCAGCACTAGTACACTGTCACTTCTTAATACTACAGCTAGTATATAAATAATCATAAAGGTAAATAATAATAAAATAAATTTTAAAAAATAAAAGTACAAATAGCAGTTTGAGCTACAAGCAAGATTTCTCTGCAAAAATGGTATTTGAGCTCTCTCAAAATACAAATGACAGAATAGAAAAGAAAAAGTAGAAAAGGCCAGAACTGTATTTACACATTTGATCAAATAACTGTATCTGTTCGCTTATTAGAAAATAACACATGCTCTGTATTATGTGTAATAAGGCAGAGAAAAGGCACTTATTTTTTGTATCAAACTGTAAACCAGACTTTACAGCTTTTAACATCAGCACTTAATGACCATAAAGTGAACTCTATATAACTCAGGATCCTAAATTGTACCAATTACAACTTCAGAACTCCTGTGAGAGTATTATGTCAGACACAGATGATGTGCACATTTTGTATTCTTGAGGACAAGATAAGAAAAGTGAGAGTTGAACACAGTCTCTGGAAAACTACTTTGTAAATAAGTAACATGTACAAATGTGAGATGAGTTGGTATCCATTACGAACACAGACACATTGTAACGTGTCAAGGATTACGTCTGTGTTCTGTCACTGATTAAGACCAAGTTTAAGATCAGTTGATTTGACCTTCAATGATTTTATTTTTATTTTTGGTCAACATGCTTCTATGCACTGTGACTACACAGGAGAATTACAAGCTTTCACTTCCTCAGATAAACCGCCAAGGAAAGGCTACTGAATTTGTAACACTGGTGATCTGAGGTCACAGTACTGTTTGCCTGAACAAGAACAAAGTAATGAAAATAGAGAGAGAGAGAACACTTACGTATTATAGCTGTGAATATAAACTTTGTGCAAGGTCATCTGCTGTAGTGAAAAGATGTGGATTATTATTCGGTGCAGTATGTCACTCGTCTCTGCAAAGAACTGGTCAAATCCCCAGCATTTTTCCTGGTCTGCTTCAAGAATATTCGCAAGGACAGGTGTGAGCAGTACTTGCAGACCCCTAGAGGAGACCAGGAAGAGATAAGACAGCTTGGATCTACTTGGATCTTTTCACCTTGTAACCAATTGCAATACTTCATTTGACTTGTCTCATGAATGCAAATCTATTATCCCTTGAAGAATACTCCATTGCTTTTTTTTTTTTTAACCCCTCTACTGAACAACAAAATGTTCAATGGTAATGTCCATTGTTTTTCATTAATACACTACTTTATCTCTTTCCTTTTTAGGCTCAACTATCAAATATTTTTTCCTTGGTATTTGACAAATTTCACAGGCATTGGAAAAATAGCATGCAATTTAAAAAGTCTACATTGTAGAGCTAAGGTCATCTTCTACCATTGCTGGGCAGTAGTCTTTTACCCAGCTCACCCCACACACTTACCACAGTTTATCACTTTGAAGGAAGCTACTGCCATTTATGGTTTGCTGGCTGAGCTGCTTGCGTGAGCACACTATGTTGCTTTCAATCAAAATCAGCTGGGTTAGCAAAGACTCATTATTTAAATTGTCAACACTAACAGAATCCATTCTGATTGATATGGGACTAAATAAGTACTCCATGCATGCAGCTCAACTGCTGCAAAGAAAAATGTGCAACTATTGCCTTACAGTCATTACTATTCTAGGAGAAAGGCCAGCTTAAATTTCTTGTATTTCTACTTTGAGAATCTGAATTGCAAGGAACTTTATGGATCCTACTCCTGTATTATCATGAACAACGTCTTCAAAGTTTTATCATTATGTACACGTCAAACCTGAATCCAGCGGTAAAACTGGTAACATTCTGAAGCAAGCTCTAGTGGCTTACAAGCACACTGATGGCCCATTAGAGGTCAGTGGATGCTGTGCTCAAACTCACTTTAGTACTAAACTTACAACAGTAAATACTGTTTGAATGCTACTTGAAAATATTACTGTAAAGAGATGTTTAATGAAAAAATCTGCTTGCTTCATTATTTCAAGCACTTCAATTATATGGAATAAGCAGAGGAAACAACTGAGCACTATCATGAAAAATATATATAAATTGCAAGTTCTGCACACTATAAACTAATGAATTGATATAAACCAGACTTTCACTCTACACCCCTTATGGATCTACATAGTTGGCTTTCAGAGAAGTTTGTTTCTAGAGCCTTTCATTCACAGAACAATTTCTTTCTCCCTTTACCATGAAAGAGTAGTAACTTTAAAGTAGTGAAGAAGTCTCAGGAAGATAAATAGGTAAATGGGTATGGGAGGTGTTTTTAAGATCATATTGAGATTAGATCTTCCATGGCTCTTCCTACTGAGTATTATGACATATGAAGCAAAAATATGATGATAAAAAAAAATTTAAAAGATACTGTGAGAACATTAAAATGTGCTGATGTGATTTTTTTTCTGGCAAAAATGCAAGTCTCTGAACTGCCTTTTCTTATCCTTTCCTTCCTACTGCCTAATCTTCGTAATGTCTGAAGTCACATTCTTGCAAGAAAGGGGGGCCGTCAATTCAAAGTTTATTAAATCTTCATATTCTTTCCTGAGGGTGGAGAAAATATAGTAATAATCTTTCTTCTACTCATACCACTTCAGATTCTCAGGTGCTCATTTGTAAATTAGCAGTCATAAAACTATTTGGACAGATGGGAAGAAAAAACACTTGATAACCTAATAGTAGACTGTAGCGACCTACTGAAGAGTTCAAAGAAAACAACTGCAACAGTCAGATCTCTGTTCCAAAGACCCAATCCTTAGAGTGTAACTGGAAAAGCCCAATTAAGTAGCATTGAAACATTTTGTGAGAAGTTCAAACTTACTTTGAAAGACTACAGGAAACAGGCATCTCCCAACTCCACTCAATTGGTCCATTTTCTGCTTTCTGTATTCCAGAAATAGCACCAGAAGGCTTTCCAGTAATTATTTTATACCTGCGATACATTATAAAAATTATAGAGACTTCAACTACTACCTCTTACACGTACATAGGTTGAGTAACTAATCCTCAGAGGGGTATCAATAATACAAATCTAAACAACAGGTTGGCCTAAATTTGTAGGTGGTGCAATTAGGAAGCTTCACTTACAAGCTGACAGAGAGTGGTGCTAAAATAGTAAACTACAAAATGAAACACATCGGGCTATGTTGGAGAAGCAACTTTGTCTGCCTCAGGTTTGGGAAAAATTTAGGACAGATTTCAGGCATCACTGAAGGAAGCTGAAGTTTTTTCACAAGTGTTAATTAATCAAAGTCAGATTTCCAGGGGAGTTCAATTTAGGCATTTACATGACTAACTTCTAGTGTGTTCTATGGCAAGAGATGACATTTAGCCACCACAAAGTCACTTGGGGATAAAGAAGGAACAGGAGGTGGGCTTTGAGAAATTACTTTAACTTGGAAACATCTAGCAATCTGGATATAATTTGGCATTGCCTAACTTTGTACTGAACAGGCTAGTATTTCTCAAATTTCTCATGAAACGAATCAGGAGCAATATGCTTTTTGCAACAGAAAATTTCAGTTGCTTTCTCTTTTTGGAGAACGAGGTACATAAAAAACATATGTTCCTTGCTTATCTCTCAAGCAGATACAACAAGAATGTCTGTGGGATAATCACAGGATGGGCAGTTCCTTAAACTAAGAAAACTGGAGTCAGCTTTGCAAGGAGCACCAGAACAGAGATGTTATTGGCCTATTAAGAGTTCCCAAGTACCACCCTGCTTTGTTTTTAAATGCAACACACAGAACAACAACAAAATCAAATCCAACCAGCACACCATAGACACAACTTCCGTTTCCCATTCAGGAGCTACCCCTGTTATCTTCAGCCACAGTCCACAACTATGCTACTCAAAAAACGTCAGTCTCATGGGTAGTGCATGCATTTTAAGACTGCCTGGGAAGACAATCATTTAAAGGACAACAAAAATTTGCAGCACTGAAAACCCATTTCACAATACCATTAATTTTGCCTGAATATCCAAGTTATATACACCACACTGCAACAGACCAGCCTAGTGCCACGGTGAAGGGAAGATGAGTGGAAAAACATCAGCATTTTGGGGGAGCTCTGATGCTTAATTCAGGTCTTAAGATGCCACACAGTAAAATCCTTGTTGAAGCAGAATGTTTGTACTGGTTTTGGCTGGGATAGAGTTAATTTTCTTCATAGTAGCTCATATGGTGCTGTGTGTTGGATTTGTGACCAAAACAGTGTTGATAACACAGGGATGTTTTAGCCATTGCTGAGCAGTGCTTACACAGCGTCAAGGCCTTTTCTACTTCTAATGACCCATTAGAGGTCACTTCTCACACTGAGTGGTGCTCAGCTGCCTACTGGGGTTAAACCTTAACAAAGTTAAAGAATGTTTTTCCTTAAATATTTCCACTATTTTAATGTTCACTATATGTGTGTAGGATTTCTTGATAAAAAACATTTCATGGACTGACTTAATTTACGAACAGATAAAATTCTCCTTCTAAATTACCTACATCACTTCCTTGTTTCTACGAGGTCCTTCAAAAGGTCGGAAAGGCAAACTCCCTGTTGCAGCATGGTAAAAGGTCACCCCTATGCTCCACAGATCAACTGTTGCTCCGTACTTTTTCTGATGCTCCTTCCTCAAAACTGCTCGCTCATACATATCAGGATGCTAAAGAGAAAGAAACAGAAAAAAAGAAGTTAGAATTGCTTTATGATCAACATAAAGAACAAAAACCCAATCTATCATTTCACAGCAAGATAATTTGTCATTCTAAACTTTCAGCTCTTTAATCAAAAAGCAAAGTTAGCTTGTATCATAGAATTTGCTTAAGTTATTCTGACAATATCCCAAAAGTGTTCCTAGGTATGATAGCCACTTTTATTAAAGGTTTGCAAAAAATATTTTAAAATTTAGCTAAAGATTGACTACTAGAATAAAACAGCGCTAAAGAAGAGGAGAAAGCCAGTATTCCTCCAGATGATTTTGAAAGAACAGAAACCAAACTGGAAAAAGATCCATAGCAGAGGAGAATATCAGTTACGATACTACATGTGGGAAAACATGGCAGGAAGAAAATTATGCCTAAGATGTTTGTATTGATGCTTCTCTGCCTGCCTCTCTTTGGTTAACTAAGATGTCAAGTGAATCTTAACTACATCTAACATCATCCAAGTAGTTCAAATACAAACGAAAAAATATCTAGAGATAAAGGCAAAGACATTCATAACTAAAATACTGTTGTTCTTCCTTTCACACAAGGCAACAGTGGAAGTTGGACTTGGAAATTATTTAAAGGCTACTGTGCTCAGATCAGCAGAACTGGCATGACCCAAGGTGAAAAAGGTGGAAAGTTATAAAAACAATTATAAATCAAAGGATTAAATACTAATTCCCAACAGTCTGACCTTCACCTATTCAACTCTCATCACAAAGAAGTCCAGGCTTCAAACATTTCTTCAACAGAAAGTGAAATCATATGGGCTTACTAAGTATTCTTCCGTGCCATAGAGAGAAACAAATTGTTCGTCATCTTCAAGTTCTCTTGCAGCACCAAAGTCTGTAAGTTTGTAAACAGACTGACCATCTTCACCTATAACACGCATTATATTGCCTGGTTTGATGTCACGGTGCACTATTCCATTCTCCCGGAGATGATTCATCCCAGCCACTTCAATTAAAAAAAAAAAAAACAAACCAAAAACAAAAAACCACACAACAGAATTTATGTATACATCTTGACACAGACTGCACAAGCACTGAATTGTAACTGAGGCTAGGAAGACATATGTCTTTACTTTCTCATTGGGAAATGGGAATGAGAAGGGACACTCAATTAACAAAAAGACCAGGACCAGACAATACTCTAAGCATTTTTGCCTTTTTTTCTTTCAAACAGCTAAATTACAGTATTTCTTGCTCTCAGCAACATCTTTCCCATAAAGTAATGGAGGAAAATTTTAAAACAGGCAGACATAGGTAAACCTCATTAGTTTTCCAATTTACTCTTCTGAGATTAATTATCACTAGGAACCAGTATAACATGTGAAAAATAATCTTGAAACAAACAAAGAAAAAATAATTATAGCAATGCTTTAAACAGAAATGGCTTCTTAATGCAGCTATCTATACCAATATAGACATAAATAAAAGATGTGACTCCATATGACCATACTAATTTGTTCAATTAGTTGACAGTCATTCAAATTCCTCATCTCTTGCTGTTTCAAGATAAACAAAACAAGTATGAGTTCATTTCAGTCAACAAATTAGACTAAAGAGCAAAGTCTACATACCCACATCTCTCAAAACAATTAAGAACTCAGACTCTGGCAAACCAAAGGCATTAGATGGCTCCTCTAAAACTGTATATAAACTCCCACATGGACAAAATTCCATAACTAGTACTTTGTGTCTAGTCGTTGTCTGGAAAAAAAGATAAAAGTCTGTGACTATTGTGAAAACAATGTCAGAAATCACATACAACCACAGGATCTTACTTTCAAAAAAAAAAAAAAAGAAAAATAAAATCTATAGCTAGATCATAAATCCCATCCTGGTGATCTTCTTCAAAAGAAGTGCAGGTGAACTTTTATATTGTTTCATGTATTCTAACTTGGAGAGGAGGAAAAAAATTAAGAAAGCCTCACGTTCTAGGCACTTAAGAGGGCTGACAGCAGTATTGATAGGTGGACAAATGAGAAACTACAGCACAGGAGAGCAGAGAGCAGAAATTGTCCTTCTTTCCTCTTCACTAATCTCAGCATCTGGGTCATTTCAACTGATCAGCCTCAGTTTCAGCACAACTACTGCAATGCATACTAACATACAGTTCTACATGTCCTATGTCATTATTTTAGTTGGTTGCAAAAAGCATAAAATTGTCAGGATTATTGAAACACCTCCAACTATCAGTATGCATTAAATATTCCTACACGTAGATAGCTTAAAAATCCTAATTCAAGATAAAGCTTAGGACAGTGGCTTCTTGAGATGGCTTTGAAGAATCATAACCTGTGCCTAAACACTGAAAGAATATGCTTGCTTTCAACCACAACAACAACAATAACAAAGAAAGAAAAACAAAAAATGGTGGTGGTTGGGTCAGAGTATTTATATCATCATACGTTACTATTCTTTAAAAATGTAACTTTATCCTCTATAGTAAGGATAAAGCAAAAAGACAGTTACTGTGGTTACTACCATGCATCTCAAATCACAACTACAACAATTCATTACCTCTTCTTCGATGGCAAACAATTTGACAATGTTCTTATGATTTAGTTTCTTCAATACTTCAAACTCTCGCATCTGAACATCCACAGGACGAAGGAAACTTATACTGTTAAATACTTTGACAGCATATAAATCCCCAGTTTTCTGTTCAAAACAAAGAAACAAATTACTAATCAAACAGAAGCATAAGATTGTAAATGTACACATACCCATTATCCAAGCATTCTGAGATCTTCTGTTGTGCATATGAGCATACCCAGATTAGAAATAGTTCAAAATAGTATTTTGTGTTAAGGTGGAAATTAAGATCCCACTAAAAAAAATTATGTATATGCTGGTTTAGTTTAACATAGACTAGAAGCAAACAGACTAGCAGAATGGAAACTCAACGATAGCCCACAACATCTAAGTGCTTTTAAAAAAAGAATAGTTAGCAGAAGAAAGGCTACACATTTAAGAATGACCCATAAACTTAGCTGAAAAATAATTTTTCAGCAAGAGATAAGCCACTTACACAAATCAATAAGAGACACGCACATACTACAGCTGAGAATCTTGGCTTGCTAAGTTAAGAGACTACTTTCGGAAGCTGAACATTGCTCTCTTTTTCTTTATTGTTCTGTTTATACTGATAAAGCAGTATTTTGTTTTTTCAAAGAAGGCAGTGTCAAGCACTACATACCACTCATGCAAATTCCTGAAGCAATTCAAACCCACATAATAAGTGACAGGAGCACAGTCATGAGCTTAATCAGAGACTTAAGTTCTCAAGTGGGACTAAGCCCCACCATGCTCAGACACCCACAGCACCAGCTGAGAGTGCAACTCCTGTCCCTCTTCGGGCAAAGTACCTCCCTGCACCCACTCTAGGAATAAGCTTACATTAGCAGTCTTCTGTGCAAAAGATTCTTTCTAAGGACAAAGCCTTCCTGTGCTTAGACTAGGTGTGTTGTACAGCACACTTACGTGCACTACTGGTGCCCAGGTAAGTTTTCTCCCATTGACAATGAGCTGCAGGTCATGTGCTCAGACTAGTGAGGGTGATGAGAGGTGCAACCATCAAACCATAAGCTTTACAGGGGAATCATTCTGTGTTGAAATTCACTTACCCAGAAAAGCACATACACTGCTAAATTATTGCTTAGTGTTGCTTCACAGTTAAATGTGGAACACAGAAAACACTGTAGCTTTTATATAACTTCATATTGATTTCACACAGACTGTCATTACTATACGGGAACATTACTTTCACAACTAGCCTTATCTTCATTTTGTGAGACATACCGTGAAATTCATAGGAATAGAATGACCTACACAAGCAAGGTCATTTCAGCCCCTCACTCAGGTTACAACATACACATCAGTATATCATTTACATGGCAAAACTGTCTAAAGATGTACTGTTTTGTACTGATTACTCAAGGCATGTTACCAAGAAGATGGTATCCTAGACATGTATGAAGCATTGACTTACGGACAAAGACTAACAGCAGCTTCATCCAATACGATAATATGTTAAGAATATTTCACTTACGGTACAAAACCATAAAAATTAAAAAAAAAAAAAAAAAANAAAAAAAAAAAAAAAAAGGGTTTTAAAAGAACAGGGAAAAACTATGAAAAGAGAATTTAACAAAGACAAAAATAACATATCATGTAATAAAAACTGATAAGACTTTCATTCCTATTTAGATTCTTAAGCAAGGAGTATTTTTTCCATAAAACTGAAGAATGGAGGAATGAAGAATTCGTAACAGTTAATATTTTACAAGGACAAATAATAGAACTCCAATTCAATGGATGAATATTAAAAATTAAAAACTAAGTATGAATAGTTACAAAGATATATTTACTTTAGGCCTAAATCTTGAACGGTTTTTTGTTGATTTCATGATGCTACTCACATACAAAAAAATTTCAATTTTACATATTACTCAGATTAGTAATTCCTCACAAACCTTATGTCGTCCCCGGAAAACATTTGCAGTAGCTCCCTGTCCTAGAATGTCAGACAACAGCCAGAGGTAATTCGAAGTGCTCTGCATCTTTACTCTTCAATTAGACAGTTTTCTTTTTCACCTTAAAAACAAAAGGTTAAATGTATTGAATTATAATTTAGTAAAATACACAAAAGGGACTTATTTTAATTAGAAGGAAAAAAACCCACCCAACCACAACTCCAAAGACATACAGAAATAATTAAGAACAACCAAGTAGGAGAGTAAGAGGTGAAATAAAGAAACAAAAACAACCTCAACAATCAAAACTAACACCATAGACCTCTGCATTTGAGGTCCTTATTCCCCAAACTTTGTTTGAAAAATCAACTGGAAAAGTGAAAGCTTTATAATCCCTTTTCTGTTGTACACAGGTGTTTAAAGGATACAGTAACAAAAACTATAGGAAGAAGTCAAAAACACGTGCACAAGGTCTTCTGAAAATAAGCAAGACCTGTAATTGAATTCCATTATTCAGTATATATGCCAAAGAACAGACATTAGAGATGATGGCAGATATTTTGTGATCACTTTGGCTCTGGAAGTTGCACTTCAGTACAACTGTAAAGGAACTGGACTAACTACTTACAAAAAGCTATTTTTACATGAGCTAGATAAAAGTCACAATTAACACAAGTATTTTCAGCTACTTGCTAGAACCACCAATTACTACTGGAAGAAATTAAGGGACATTTCTCTCATTTCTAAAATTTCACATTTGGTGTGTCACATCATTTCTAGAGAGACAGCCTGGCTTCCCCACCCTTCCTGAAACATAAACTGTCAGATACTCAGGTCTTCACAGATTCAAAAGAAAGAGAAAAAAGAGTTTGATTAAATTAAAGCCATTAAAAAAAAAAAAAAAAAAAAAAAACATTAGAACTGCCAGATTTCCCCCCCTTGCCAAAACAGCAGGAGTTGCAGGTGAATACCCTTACCTTTTTGGTTTAATTAAAGCACTGATTTTGCCATTAAATCTAGCGAAAGGCTCCAAGATCAAAGATGTAGCTTCCTGGATCTAAAGAATCTTAAAAGCAAAATGGCAACTGGACCAGGGGAAGGTCCTACAGCAGCAGCCTTTCCTCACAGCCTGGCAGGGGACCRTGCATCTGCCTGTGTTAATTGACAAGAAACAGCTAACTGGTACTCAAAAGAAACAAAAGAAGCCTTTCCTGCAACTACTGGAAGAAGAGGTATGACAGAATTTCCTGTGCTTGTTTATTACGAGAAGGTGGCTGGCACTTTTTGAGAGCTCCTTGGCACACAAGATGACACCACCAGAGCCTCACAGCGTGCACTGCAGGAGAGCGGAGGAAGCCGCACGCCAGCCACCCCAGCACCGTTCGCCTGTCCCGCTCCAGCAGCCAGCTGAAGCGCCTGCCTTTGCACTGTTCCTGATCGTACCCACGCCACGCCACAAAGAGATAGAAATTTTCTCATGACTTTGAACACATTTCTCTATGTGTAGCGACTGCAGATTTCATACTTTCATTTAGCTATTCGCTCATGTAAGATATGGAGTTCCTTGCAAAGCTGTCCCAAAACATCCAGGCAATGACATGTAGCATACAGAACGCAACGACACAATGCAAAGACCTGACATTACTCTAAACTAAATTCAGTCATGCAGCAACACCATTTTTAAAATCTAGATAAAGTTCTTAATGCCTAGAGAAGGGAAGAAAGGTTTTATCTCAAATCTGAACCAAAAAAAACCAACACCACACCCCAAACCATTACAATTCTCAATTAACTCTGACAAGACAATTTGCAATAGTAGAATAAGATAACTTCTCTCAGCTGGCAATTACTGTAGATGCCAAAGAGCTATCTATGATGCAGGCACAGAACGTAAGGAAGAGGTCTGCAAGGAAATAATGCATAGCCCGCTCTGTAAAATCTCCGAATTAAAAAATTCCTCGTAATTAAAACCCTGCTTGTAACAAGCCAGCTGGCATATTACCAGTAAACATGTATTTTTTCATTTATTTTAAAGCAACATTCATTAGACTCATACCAAGAGGCAGAAACATAATGAATCCTTTCCAAGCAGACAGAAAGCGCGCAGAAGGATCAAGTAAACGCAGAGTTCCTTCGCCGATGTCTATTCAAATACTAAAAATTTTAGCAGCCTATTAGAGACTGAATTATTATGTTGTCTGAAGCAATAAAGATGAGGTAGCTTATGTATGAGATCAGCTCTCTTCCTTTACCTTCTTACTTTCTAATTAAATTTGCAAGAAAGTCAATGGGTGAAAACAAAACAAAAGGACAAGTTTGTGACAGATGAGCTTGAATATCATTCAATGGATTTAAAAAAAACCCAGCAAGTCACTAATGGGTTCTCAAGGTCTGTTTTTTTTCACTCGTAAAACTACAGATATAATTATGCCAGCATTAATCCCAGGGTACATATCCAGCGCCAAACCAAAGTCAGTGTTGCACTACTAACACTTTTTTTTGTCAAAATAGTATTTTTATAATAATAACAAAGTCTACACTCTTTTGGCAGAGTCTTCACTTTTAAGGCATAAAGTCTCATTCAGCTTTAATTTTAATCTCCAAATTATAATAATTTGATTCAATAACTTATATAACATGTTAGACCTCCTTTGATTTAATACCTTTCCCATTCTTAGACTGACTCAGAACTGATCTTTGCTAAACACTCAGCATGCCGAGTTTTCTTTTCATATCTTCCATTATCTTCCTAAATCAATTCACTAAGAGTTTCATATTCAAAAAAAATACATATCTAACTGTATGATTGGTCCTGTCACTAGATTTAACGCTGAACTTTCTATTTCTTCACATCTCACTTATGGTCATTAAGATAGAAAATTAATGATTAATTAGATTAAATACTAGATGAGTCAGAAGTTCCTCACATATATCTAAAGGTATCTCTCCTACCAGCAGCTTGAGTCCCCATGACTCATTAGCATTTCAAGGGTTTGGGGGCTGCTTTTGGGGGTTTTTTGAATATTCTTCTGCTTCTGGTGATGCTACTACTTCTTTATTTGTCAGCAGGGGGGGATTGTAATAGAAAAAGAGTGCATTGCTAATGTGATTTTTTTTTTAAACTCCCAGTGCTTTGAAGCAGGAGTACTGACTACTTCTAATTAATACGAAGAAGTTTGCTGTTACCTCAGGCACGCAGGATAAGCATACAAAGCAGGTACTTCCCCTGTTAACAGCTGCAATGTACAAGTTCACCAGGCAAGTAGGGACAGATGATTAAGTTAAACTGATGGCTCTTTCTGTCTACAGGCAAGATCCTATATGCCACCAAAGTCGACAGGTGCTGAGGTTCCGAATAAATGTTATGTTAGCATTATACAGTCTGGTAAATATGAAGGTTTTATACTTTCCTGTATGCCCTCTCTTAACGCCTAGAAAAGAAGTTTCTCCCCCTGAAGTTCCTGCTTCCTCCCCCTGCTTTCTTCACCTAACCTCCTTCCAGGAGTTTCCAGTCCAACAGCTAGTATCTGAGTTATCGAAATACCCTGCCCTGGGCCACACAAGGTGCTGCCTGAACCCATACGAAGCAGCACACGCTCCCAAAGGCCCACAAAACAAATGGCAAGCCTGGCTCCAGTGCTGCTCATCGCCATTGCTCTCGGCGTTTCCAGCCTGTGATGGGGGAAGAGGACTCGGCCTCTGTCAGAGATGGCAGCTCCTGGAAAGCTATGGAGGGCCACAGGCTCGCCTGAGTGACCCAGCCAGCCCCACACTCACAAACATGGCGTATGGAGGGCACAGTACCGGAGCTCATCTCCACAACAGGACATCCTTCCTGAGGCAAAAGTTTAACAACTTCTGCAACCGCGAAGGCGCTGCCACTACCTGAGGAAAGCAGAAAAAACTACAAACCACTGGCAAACGTATGCTTCGCTTGTCTTCTTTTTCCCCCCCCTTCCAATTACAAAAGCAATTTTGACGGGTCGCATCAACTGCGACCTGCCGACATTCACGGGCATAAAAGTCATCGAGACCGGGGCAAGGGACGAGCCCCAGCCCCGCCGCCGAGGCCGCAGGCCGGCCACCGCCTCGCCCCACCCCGGGCGGGGGCCGCTCCGCGGGGCGGCCTGCACAGCCGGGCCCGCTCCTGCCTCAGGAGGACTCCGCCGCCGCCCGCGACCCTCCTCGGGAGCCCGCAGCTCCCGGGAAGGCCGCACCGCCGCCCCGGGAAACTGAAACCACCTCGCCCCGGCGGCGGCGCGTAGGGAGCCGCTTCTCCTCGCCGCCGCCGCTGGCGCCCTACGCGCCGCCGCCCACCTTAGCTCGGCTCAACACGGCCTCCACCCACCCTGCCCTGCCCTGCCCCGCCCTGCCCACCGGCCCCGGCCCCACGCACCGAGCCGCCTCTCGCCCTGCCTGCCCAGCGCCCCGGCCGCTTCCGGCTTCCTGCAGCGGCGCTGGGGAGGCGGGGCGGCAGAAGCACCGCCTCGGCGGCCGGCGTCTCCCGTCCGCCCCCAGCCCCTCCCCGCCCGGAGGTGGCCGGCGGGGCGCTGAGGTGAGGGGTGGTGGGGGTCGGCTGGCGGGCGGGCGTCGCCCGCCGCCCGCGCTGTGGGAGCGGCGGCAGCCCCTGAGCCGAGGCGACCGGGAAACAGGGAAGCATGTGGGAAACGTCGAAAAGTGGAAGTAGGATGTTTCTTAAAAATGGTCACTCCGGGTATTTTAGCTGGTGTGATGTTCAAAGCGAGCCGAGACCGGTTCCGGTGAGGGGTTCCGTGGCGATTTTTTGCTGCGTAACCGCCTCAGCGGTGGTTTCGTTTCTTCGCCCCCCGCCTGAAGCAGGGCTGCCGGTCTTCCTTCTGCCCGGTAGCCGTTGAAGTTACGCTTACCTGTGTGAACCCCACCTCACCTCACCTCACTGACTGCTTCTTCCAGGGACATCCAGGAGAAGTGTTCTCCGTTTCACCCTTGTTAAACCTCACGAAGTCTTGGTATTTTTCATACATTCGTGCTCTCGCTTATTTTTTACTTAAATGTTTTAAAGCAAGGTTCCTTGCCGATTTGCTCTTTTTTTTGTGTCTGTCCAGTAATGTTGCTGTTCCAATAAATGGTCTGTGCAGCTTTTATAAGGAAAAATATTGATAATTTCATAATTTACACATAATGTAATTGAAACATGGTGGGAAAATAGTAAAAAGAAATCTTTTCTTCCCCCCCAAGACTATCCTTTTTTTGATCCTGTGCATTTCCCATTTGGAATTACCATCTTCCCAAATCTTGGAAGCCTATTTTCTTGAGGAACTGACACAGAAGATAGCAACCTTTTGCTTTTGTTTATTGTTACTGTCTTACCTTTCTTAAGCTTTATCACAAGCCCAAACTTCCGCTGGTTCACTTGTTAGGGGCACTAAGCTTGTTCTAAAATTCCGCTTAGTGGAACCAATAAATTGATTGTGATACATTTTATGTTGTTAATATAAATGCTTAATTTATATTCCCTGTTTGTTRGCATCTGAGCTTTCTTTCATAATACTTTGGCATTATAGAGGGAATAGTTCCCCACCGCATTTGCATTCTGTCCTTGGCATCTTTCAAAACATTGCAGTGCTCCTCAGAAGTTACATGGTTTATTTCTGCCACCCCCTCCTCTATACCCAGCTTTACAAGCCATTTTTTTTTGTAAGATGGGTACCCATGAGTCTGCTTTGTCTTCTTCAGAAACATTCATCAGATCGTTCATACACATTTTAGCAAAAGCCCTCTCAAAATCAGGAAAATGCCAGTGAACTTTTCTTTGTATGTTGAATGTGTACTTGCTTCCGCTTCTGAATAAACCCAAGCTGTTGGCTCGGTATGTTGATGCTTTTGGGAACCAGCCATTTTAAATCATAAGTCTCATTCAGGCTGAATGGGACTTCGGGCGGTCTCTGGTCCAACATCCTGCTCAAAGCAGGGTCAGCGCTGACTTCAGACCAGGTTCCCCAGGACTTTGTTCACTTAAGCCCTAGAGCATCTCAGCTCCAATGTCAGGCTGCCCCTGGGTCTGACCGCTTTTTCTGCAGTTACCAGCCCATGTGCTTTCCCCAGGTCTTGAATTGATGAAGATGATTCATATGGTTCGCATGATTCAAATTGTCCATTTTTCTAGGGTATATTTGTAACATAATCAGTGATCCTTATGCAAGGAGGATCTTTAAATGTTTCACAGGAAAATTCACAGTATGAATCACAGGAAAACGGTATGTTGAATATAAGAATAGGAAAAACAGACACCAAAAAGGGAAGTGTCATTACAGCTTCACTCTAGGAATTTTTACTTTGCTTCTTTCCACTTCTTTTCAATGTATTAGCAAAACTTTTGGTATTCCTCACCTCTCTTGTATTTGGATTCTCATTCATGTTACAAATTCAGCAGTCTGTAGCTGTATACTATTCCATCTCTTCATCCTAACAATACGGCTATACAAATTGCAACTAAAGCTGGCATGTTGCATACAGTCTTCTCACATGTATAGCTGTGAAAGCCAGAATTCAGAAAAGAAAAAGATGCTGGGGAAAAAAGTCAAACTGATTATAAYTTTGGAGCTTTGCTCTAGAAGAATATTGCATAATTACCACATCCTGAAGTAGTGGTGAGGAGAATTAAGTTAGAGCACAGCTTCTGAAACACCTGGAAGAGAGAGGAATACCATTCTATGGATGTATTATCAAATGACACCATTTCAGCACTTGCATGGTCAGGGAAAATAGATGAACAGGAAGAAAGCAAGGCAGCTGTGTTTGTTAGAGAATGGACATTAACAGCTTGACCATGACTTTCACCAAGAGGGAAAGTTGTGGTCAGTAATTTCCGGGATGCTGACATGTATCTTTGGGGCGTTTAGCTGCTGGACACTGTAATAAGAGTTCTTATTGCGCACACACAGACTAAAACTCTGAGGAATGATTGTGAGTAGCCACATTTAGTTGAAGGATCTTATGGAAAATATGATGGCCGCAAGTGTGATCTCACCTTCCAAATTTCCAAGGCCCTATTTCCAAACATGGAAGCACTAAACTTAAAGCTTTTTTCCAACCAGAGCTGAGAGCATTAAAATGGGCAAAATACAGTATCTTCTTCTAATCTTATTCTTGGGACCCTCTGGGCAACCTAGCAACAGTAAGATAAGAACAGGGGGGGAGTGGAAATCAACCACAGTAGATACTTGCCAAGAAAAAACATGTGATTGAATTATTTGACTTTTTAAAATTTTGAGTAAAAAATTGCATCTTACCAACCTTACCAAAAGCAGAACCACTAATTTTACTGGTAAGTCAGGTGAGAACAGTAACTCCAGAAATTCCTGAACAAGTTAAACATTGTTTTTCCTCTGTCATTAAAGAATTGTCTAAAAAAACCTGAAGCTTTTAAGCCATTTACTCTGATAGTCAAATTGTTTTTCATATTTGATTTAAATATTTAGGTGGCATCACAGCTGAACCAGAATAAACAAATCTATTATGCAGTCCACTTCAGCTGGAACTGCCTTTCGTAGTTCCACATTATTTAAGCCTTTTTCTCTTCTGTAGTTTTGCAGAGAGATAAGGGAAGCAATTCCATGATGTAAAACAGCTCTTACTAGCTTTGCCTTTTTTCCAGCTTGCCACCAGAGAATTCATTCCAAAGCTGTTTATAACATGTACAGATTAATGCTCCCAAACAAATCTTAGTCCAAAAGCATTTATGCTAAGTAGTCCACAAATTATATTCTTCCTCTTGTCCCATAGTTATGAAGCCATCTAGGAGAGTTCAGTGGAATAGTGGCTAGTGTTGACAGTCAAAAAACATTATTAGATTTAAAAAATTTTGTTCTGGGGGCTTTCTCCCACTTTTCTGAAATGCTTGGGATATAGTGAACACTGAATGTATGAAGGAAGAACAGAGAAACAGAATGCAAGCGGGGGAAAAACCTTCATGCTAGTGCAACAAATGCAAAACCAGTCTGCCAAATAACCTCCGCAATCACCAGAGCATTCTCCTGCTGTGTGCGTGTGTAACATACATAATTCACATAACCTACAGGTACCCACCTCATAGCAAACCAGAAACACCAAATGCAACACACTAAGACAAACTGCGGAGAAATAAAACCACCCATGCATCTGTCAGAATGAATGTGAGCAACCAGTGGAGAACAGAGAGACCCACTGAAGAGTAAGAAACCCATCAATTGCCTTTCTAAACCTTGATTCTTTGCAAAGATAGTTACTAGGCACTGCATACCCACGACATAACCCAACTGTGATATAACAGCTGCAGACCTGCAGTCTCTGCATCGCTGAAAGAAATTGCAGAAAAAATAACCTGCTAGTAGCCAGAATCAGTGTTTACATGTTTATCTAAAGATATAGAAACCAACCCACAGATCCTGTTTTACAGCTCACACCTTGCATAATCCCTGACAGTACACTGTTCCGATTCAACAGGGTCAAAGCATAGGAAAGTAAACAATCCTTTTTCAATTCTTCAGGCTGAACCAAATTAGTTTCTCCGAAGATCCAGACTACCTAACCATTCATCCTACAGGATACTCTCTCAGTCATGGATGGAAGGTCAGGGTACAAGTTTATAATACAGCCAGGCCGATGGCTGCCACACACAGCTCGCTCCCACGCTCTGCACTCTCTGCTTTATATCCATTCTCACCTGACACTACCGTAGCAGGCGACATGCTTTGAGGGGGAAGTGTTTCTGCCACTTCAGCTTCCCAAATAGCTCTTTATGGGGTTAGATGAACACCAGATTTGGCAGAGAGGAAGCTACAGGGGGATGGTGGGGATGAGGAATGAGAGCAGTCTCTTTTGGCAGTGGCCAGTTTAGAGACTTTTCTCATGAGGGTGTAATTTGATAATAGCTAAATCATGCCCTGTTAGACAAATGACACAGTCAATTACACTAACAGAATTAGTAAGTGTAGGCTTTTTTCCTGCTTTTACACAGTACTAAAAGTAAAGCAGTACTACCCTTACTTCAGAAGGCAAAGTCTAAATCACACATGAAAACTAAGAGTGACTCCATTACAATGACACTGTAATTTAAAACCAAAAAACTCTGCTGAAGACAGAAGAGCCCTACCTTATTGATTGCTTCATAATCTGCCTAGTGAAAGCTCTTCCCTCCGTGTGGTAAAGCTGCCATAACTGCAGGGGAAGGAGACCAAGCCAAACACAGAGAAGACTGACAGCAAACCCTTAGCAATAGCTGCAGTGGCCAGGGGGTGCAGCCGCTTGAGCTGGGGAGGGGCAGCTGGGAGGTGCAGGAACACAGCAGCATCTGCAAAGCACCAAGTCAAAGATGGAAAGCTTCTAGTGCTACAGGAGAAAACGAAATGGATATTGGACCCAGGGGACCTCTAGCATTGGTATGGCAGCAAAGGGAGGGAAACGGGATTGTAAGACTAGGAAGTATAAGAACCACCACAAGCACTTAATCTGTGATAAAACAAATCAAGTAACAAGAAACTTCTGATTAAACGTACAAAAATCGGGAACAGAAGTCTTATAGAAGTGATACTGTCCTATTGAAGACTAGTAAAGGTAAGCACCCTCTACTTTCTTCCCTCAGCGAAAAGGGAGGGAATGGCAGTGAGTATACTCAAAACATCACCACACTCCACTCCTGGCTGCTGTTTCTGATCCACCTCATTTATTTTCCATTTAAATTGGATGAAGCACCACTCAGTCTAGAAAAATGCTCATCTGATTATGCTAGAGGTAAGTCAGATTTTTACTATGGACATTAGTTCTTGAGGAAAGTATTAAATCCCACGCACGGGAAGACTCCTAGCTTCCCCCTGCCCCTATGAAAGAGCTACGAAAACTGTAATCGTCATAGAATTGGAAAAAAAGCAAAGAAACAAACTGACCAACCGATACATTTTGGGACAGAAGTAGCAACACTCTACTAAAATCTCTATATAGACCATTGACCCTACTGAAATATGGCAGTGAATGCAATTCTTTCTTTCTGCCAGCATCTTCCACATGCAAGACTGCAATACAATTTCTTATCCAAGCATCAGAAAAATTGCCAGGTTCTACTCAAATGTAACAGCCAGAAGGTTAAAGAATGCTGTAGCTTCTAAAGATTCAACCAAAATGATTCGAAGAGACTTAACATTTCACTGGATAAAATTTTATTTTTTTTTATAAAAAAGATAGAACCAGATGCTACTTTTAAATGAAATCATTTATTAAACCAATCTGTTTTATAGGAGGTATATATATATTTTATAATTAAGACAACTTCAATGAAATGACTATCTACAAGAATGACTTTGATTGTTTTATTTTCATGTCACCATACATGAACAAATGAATTTATGTCTTATGAAAACATTTTACTCAGTATCAAAAATGTACACATTTTAATAACCATTGCTATGGTCTGAAGGGATTTTTACATTTAATTTCAAAAATAAGTGTCATTTCATTGCTGTACGTGTTACAGCATAAGCTGAAATCATCCTATACATAATAAAAGTTTGTGTAGGTATACAGATATTTTTTTCATGTTGTCACATACCTTCATGTTTGAGAGAGAGGTGGGGGATTTGCATTTCTCTTTTTTGCGAAAGGCTAAAATATGTACTGATGTGAGCACAAAGCAACATTTCTTAAAAACAAAACCAGTTTGAATGGCACAAGAGTTAGCGTTTTTATAAATTAACAACCAGAGTTCTGGATTATGGAAACAGGTACATGAGATTCCAGTACTTTCCTTAGGGCTTCGCTCTCTGGAAGAATACCTGTTAAAAATTTACGAAAGAAACATTTTAAGACAAAGGAAATAAAAGACATGGAATGGTTGAAGTGTAAGATAATTAGTTTGACAGAACTCATGTTCTTGTATAACATACTGGTTAACACACTAGGTTCAAGGATATGACTTGTGCTATTCGATTACACTCACACCCCCTCAAAAATGAAGCATTCTGACACATTCTCTACAATTATAACATCACTGTTTTGCTATTTCAACTATTAAACGTAAGCCACAAGAATATCGAAAGCTATTGAGGAGATGGCAAGGTGCTGAGGATAAGTGACAATTCTACAGATGTAGGTTTGTTGTTGTTGTTTGCTCCTTCTTTCCAAGTAACTGCTTTTACTATTTGGAGATTCCCTATAGCTAAAAACTAATTCAATAATTCAGTATTTCAATATTTCAATTTTACTTCAGGTCACTACCACAACTGAATTGTGTGACAAAGTTCAAATGGAATTAAAAGCTATTTAAAGAAAAAAAATCTTTACCTTTAAGTAATTTTTAAAAACTTTAGCATCAGGCTGCTGAAGTGCTTGACAGAATTCCTGTAAGAGAGAATAAAGAAATACTAAATAACTAAATGAAGGAACAAGACAACCTGAGATATGTTTGGAGCATATAGAATACCTTGTATGTAAAGCCATTGATACTAGTTTGTATTTTCCCTAATGTGCAACCAAAGAAAAGCATGTTATGGATAAAAAATTGTAATAGGCTATGACAGGCTAAGTGCATTCTGGGGTGAAAAAACTGTATTTTCAAATACAGGATATCACATTCACTTTTAGCTGAATAGACAGAAATAGGACTATCTACAAGGACTGCAATCAAGGAGATTCTAAACCTTTAATTTTTCCAGTAACTTTTGCTGGCTTTGAAATGAATATTTCAGAAGAACATTTACGCTGAAGTAGTATTATGTACACGCCAAGTGACTCTAGATTACAGCAGAACATGTCTGTCACTTGAAAAAGTTTAATCTTAGATCAGAAAACATTGGGGTGCCAGCAAGAGATACTACTTGATCCTTACATATATTTAATGCTACTTTAAAAATCTACAGTTTAAGTATTATAATGAGTATAATTGTCTCCTAATGCAGCAAACGCAATTACTATAGTATCCAAATTAGTTGCAATTAAAATTAAGTTGTCAGTGTCCATCTAACAATTTCTTCATGGCTTACCATATGGCTAGCAATGCTTAATGTTGAGACAACGGCCAGGTGTAAAGTTTCACTTTTGAGAACCCTCTTACACTACTCCAAAATAAGCACACAAAACCCCCACACTTAATGTTGTACATCATTTTTGACAGTAGAACCAGTGCTGTGGCTTAAGTTTCCGTAGTGTTGAATACAGCCTTTATCATCACACTTTCTATACATTCAACATTCTTCATTTTACTTTTGAGTTATTACTTTAAGTATTCTGATACTTTTTCCTCAAGTTAAAATTTGAATTAAAGTAGGAAGATGGCTTAGACAGTCACATGCACTGGACTCTTTATTTGCAAGGTACTCTTGCAGTAACTTTACTCCTTATGCTAAATTAATCCTATTCTGATATGCAATATCAGAATAAATATACTGAGGGATGGTAGGAGGTTAACTTTGTCAGTATTCATTTTGTTCCCATTTAACATTTACGATTGTTAAGGGTTTTCCAAATGTTCTTTTGGGAATTCCTACCTGAATTATCTCAGGAGCTACTTGCAAAGAAGGCAAATACTCTTGCTGAAGATACTGAATGCACTCAGGACCCTAAAGAAAATCAGTACACAATTTGTTCAAGTATATTTTTGTACACATGGGAAGTCATAGCCCTATACTGTATGGTACAGAAGAGTTTGAAAACAGGTGGTCTACATGACTATTTTACAGAGAACTTATGCATATCAAGTACCAAATGCTCATGTTATTCTCAGCTGTTAGCAAATAGAAAGATTTCTCAACCTTGGCATTAAGGATTCTACTGCAATTAGTATCTTTTGTTACATAGCAGAAGAATGCACTGAAAATTGCACTGAAATAAGAATTACAATACAGCCAGCCAGTTTGCGACATGTCATTTGTAAAAGTCAGTTAAGTAAGAAGGCAGCCTTAATTTCACTATCTAACATATGAAAAAAAAAAAAAAGATTTGGCAATTAGTGTCTGCCAACTGCTTTACCATACTACTTCCATTGCGAAATTTAGTAGCCAAGTACCCCTGAACATAGTGTTTCTCTTCTTGTAACATTGACTATGTAATTTGTGGTGGACTGAACAGTAATAAAATGGAACTTCCAAACCTTTGAGAGAAGCAGACAGACAGGTCTGTTCTGGTTAAAACATTAGTTTTTGTTTTCTTTATCTGCATTTATCAGATACCTCTCATCACAAGAGGGATTACTGTACACTGGCAGTATACAAACATGACCCAATACATCTACCAGGGGAAAGGGAATCAACTTTATTAATTCAGGCATAAGTTACCCTAGAACTAGAACATGGTATACAGTTCACCTGAGGGGAAAAGAAGATTTCAGATCATATTCCTATATTTGTATCTGTAGTGTTAAAAGAAACAGTATTTGTAATAGGTAGTTACTTCATTTACCAAAGCTTGATTTCCTACAGATTTACCTCTTTCATTGTTTTTGGGGAAAAAAGGAACAAACTCAGAAGCTCTCATCAATTAAAACACAATCTCTTCTCTGCCAGTTTATAACTTCTTACAATTWTTGTGTAGTTGTGACTTTTACTTGCATTTGACAGAAAAGTTAGCCAGCAAGTTAAAGGGTGTAGCAGGAAACAGTAACACGAACATAGAAACTGTTTCATTTCCCACTAAAAATGGAAATATGCTATAGTGTTTTAGTCATTAGATAATGCAAAATTCATTTTTTTCCATAAATGTTTTTCAATCTAGTCTCCTACACGTCGAAAGATACCTTTAGTTTTCACAGAAGTATTCTATAATACATCTCTAATTGCTCTTTTATGTCAGTTTAAGTACTACACTGAAAAGTGAAGAATGCCAGTTGATCAATTAAACACAGTAACAATCAGTAAGCG
Source organism: Phoebastria nigripes (assembly GCA_035582835.1). Lineage (NCBI taxonomy): Eukaryota > Metazoa > Chordata > Aves > Procellariiformes > Diomedeidae > Phoebastria > Phoebastria nigripes. Next base: position 415,062 of record JAYKAV010003192.1, read on the forward strand.
AGCAGATTTTTCTCCTTAATGAAGAGTTAATATTTTGCAGTAATTTATCAAGAGGTAGAACTACTGGATCCTGTATCCCTACACAGCATTATAGTTCATCCTATTATTTTATATGAGTAGAATAGTAATTAATCCTAGTAAGTATCTAATTTTTAGAAATTGATAAAAGCACTAGAAAGAAACCTGCAAGACTTATTCCCTGCAAAGTATTAGGAAGCTTACCCTTTTGAGATGAATTGTTTTTAACGTCACTGCACATTCTGATAAAGCCTGCAATGTAATACATAACATTAGACTGTTTGATTAGTCTATTGGTTAAGTATTTAAAGCCAAAGAACCTAATGAGGCTCAAAACAAGGGCTAGCCATTATTCCCTCATTTCCCCTCACACAATGATAACAGCCTCAACCTTCCAATTTTTGTTCCACTCTAACCAGAAAAATTTGTCACAGCTGAACCCAAAATGAACTAAAGAACGGCCACCTCTGTGTGTGCACTTCCACTGAACATTAGTTAATAAGTAATATAGGTCAGTGTTAAATACTCAGATCTGCAATTCTCTAGCTTGATTTTGAGCATAGGCGAACTACAGAATACTGTACCACAATATTCAATAATCAATAATCCAGGTACCTCAATAAAAAACATAAGGGATTTTATTTGTGAGACAATGATCTTTGATAACACATGGTCATTGTAGGTTTCTTAGCTTGAATCTGCCCCACAAGAATGAAAGCAAAATAAAAAGTCCATAATACACACCAATACTGTCTGGGCATCTGCTAAGTCAAACGTTTGCTTCAAAGGTGCTAAGAAACATGCAGGAACAATGTGCTTGTAGACAAAGTCTGCAAAACCTACTGGTCCATCTTTACCTCCTGAAAAGAAAAATAGCATTCCATGTTCTATTATTGCTTCATGATTAGTAGCAGCTGCAAAGGAATTATGGAAAGACAGTCTTACCCCAAAGCTCCACCAACTTAGAAAGAATAATAAAACAAGTCTTCTGTGCAATAGGATCTGGGTAATCCACTGCTCCTTGAATGACAGTGAACAACACACGCTCCACATTCTCTGCACCTTAAACACATTAAAATGAGCTTGTCATTTCAACTTGCAGCCTAAAATGTTTCTGTACTCTTACACTATTTTATATAAGCCACCGAGGCGAAGGGCTCTGGAGCAGAGGATCGCGACGGGGGACCTTTCCTAAAGTGGCAAAACCGCGGCGGCAAAAACCCGTGAAGGCAAAAGCCCAGGGAGAGAGAGGGAGCCTCAGCCCGCCCCGCTCCCCGAGCCGGAGGAGGGAGCTCCTGACGAGCGGCAGCCCTGACTCAGCGTGGGCGGGGACAGGAGGGACGGCGGCCCAACCCTCTCACTTACAAGAGCAGCCCCCAGGGAGCGGGAGCGACCCGGAGCGCGGCGAACAGGGCGGGCAGACAGGACGTGGCGCCTCAGAAGAGTGTGGCGCGGCAGTTCGCGCGGCAGTTCGTGCAGGGAAGGCGAGCCGGCGGGGCGCAGCCCCCCTCCTGGCTCTAGAGGCCGACTCAACTAGTGGTCATCGCCCTCCCAGAAGAACAGCTAGCTATGGTTTCCACCCGGCCAAAAGCCGTTGTCAGAAGGAATGTGGCGACCCAGAC